>JACBKR010001259.1:0-53652 GCA_014218235.1 Colocasia esculenta
AGCTATCACAAAACAAGAGAAACAGATCACAAAAGCACTGAAATCTGTCACCTGTCGACAGACTCCAAGGTGCCTGTCGATAGATGTGAACAGGCAGAAAACACCACGTTCAGGAAACATCCATCTGTCGACAGATGCCCAGTTGGCTGTCTACAGATGCACTCAGGAAACTTCCAACCGAAATCCAGACTTCTGTGCTTTGCAAAACTGTTGCTATCTATCGACATATGATCAAGGCCTATCGACAGACGTAGAGAATCTTAGATACGGAAACTTTCCAAGTTACCAAAGATGGTGTTTCCAACTCCCACGTCTCTCCATATGTAAACAACACTATATAAGAAACTATTTGAAGCAAATCTCGTACAGAAGCAGCCACTACCAAAACCCTAAAGCAAGTCCAAGACCAAGAGGTGTTGTTGCTGCTCTGCTTCAACCTGCTGCTCAGAGATAGAAAGATCAATTGATCCAGCAGTACTGAAGATAGAACGTCGTGGATTCAAGATTCCCCATCGATCTGAAGCCATCAATATGAAGTTTGAACTCCATCCTGACGTTCCCAAGAAGAGTTCTCAATCAGCATTCATCCCTTCCACTCAGAACTCTTTCTACTTTCTTTCTTCTATCATATGTGTGTGTGTGGGTGTGTCTCAAGCAGCCCTTGTGCTTGATTCACGTGTGTGTGTTGTTCTGATCGTGGGTGCACATCATAGAACACGTGTGTGTGAGTTGTAGTCACCGAACTAGCTCGTAAGTAGTTTGCTCTGCATGTGTGTGTGGACCGTGGATGTAGGATACACAAGTTGTGTACTCCGAACCACGTAAATCTTCGTGTCTTGTGGTTTGAACGTTTCTACGTTAGATGTTGATAGGCACGTTGTCTGTACACACGTTAGATAGATTACTCTTTCATCTACACATCACCGGCACACATCTAAGTCTTACTTTGATTCTATTGCAAATTTAGAAAGTCTATGTTGTGATTAAAAGAGTTGTATTAAATTTTAATAGACAGTAATCTATTCAACCCCCCCTTCTAGATTCCATATAGGGAATTCCACAACCTTTCAATTGGTATCAGAGCCGAGTTTCTCCGATTTACTGTCTTACTTGTTTGATCTTACGATCAGGAGATTCACGATCTAATGGAATCTAACAAGGGGTACATGGCCGAGGGACACTCAGTGACCAGGCCACCCTTCTTTGATGGCACTGACTATCCATATTGGAAAAATCATATGCAGTGTTTCTGAGAGCACAAAACTACGAATTGTGGAAATAGTCAGCAAAGGAGCATACTCCCTACCTCAGGACGAAGATACTTGGACCAAGGACCAGATCGTAAAGGGGACACTCAATTGTAGCACCCTCAACATGATGCAGTGCGCGGTCCACCCCAAGGAATACTCAAGAGTCTCCACGTGCACCTCAGCAAAAGTGATGTGGGACAAACATGAGTTGATCTATGAAGGTACGTCTCAGGTAAGGGATCCAAGGTAAGCATGTTGGTTTCAGAATATAAAATGTTTAAAATGAATAATGATGAGACCATCTCTGACATGTTTGCAAGATTATGCTTATTATAAATGGTCTAAAGGGTCTTAAGAAAGAATACTCAGAGAGTGATTTGGTGAGGAAGATACTTCGGTCTCTTCCATCCTCATGGAACACCAAAGCCACTGTCATTGAGGATTCTAAAGATCTCTCTATAATGAAAGTGGATGAATTGATTGGTTCTCTAATGACCTATGAACTCAATCTTAAAAGAAAGGAAACTGAAGAGAACCCAAGGAAGTCTATTTCCTTAACAACATCCAAGAAAAATTCTTCAGGTTCCAAAAGGGATGCTCAAAAGGAAAGCAATGAGTCTGAAACCTCTAGTGATAGTGAGAATGATGAGATGGCCATGCTTACTAAACAGTTCAAAAATTTCTAAAATTTAAAAGGAGAGGTTCAGGTAACTCTAAAACTTTCCAAAAGAAAGATTTCTCAAATAGATTTGATTCCACTAACAAAAAATCTGATGTTGTTTGTTATGAGTGCAAGAAGCAAGGACACATGAGAGGAGAGTGCCCCGAGCTCAAGAAAAAATAGAAGAAAGACAAATTCACCTTCAAGAAAGCCAAGGCAATGATGGCCACTTGGAGTGATGAAGACGAAGATGAAAACAGTCAAGCTACCTCGGGAGATGATGAAGTTCAGTGTCTCATGGCACGAAGTGATGACTCCAACGAGGTAAACTCTTCTTTGAAACTTATTCTGTTAATGAATGGGAAGAAGCTTACAATGTCTTATTTGAAAAATTCTGTGAATTTAAGTCTGAAAGTAAAGCACTCAAGAAGAAAATCAATTCCCTTGTTCATGAAACTAACAATAATGAACAGATTCAATCCTTGAATAAGAAATTGAAATGATGAAAATTGATGAACAAACACACAGTGAGGAAATGGATAGCATGAAACTTAAACTCCAAGAAGTTCAAAAGGAAAAGATGATCTAATGAACTCCCTTGAGTCTCTTCAAAGTGGGCATGAAGAGCTAAAGGAAAAATTGAAAAGAGCTGAAAAAGAGATAAAAGGAAAATCTGAAGCCCTTACTACCATGGTAAAGGGAAAAAAAATCTAGATGCAATTTTAGGATCCAATGTTTTTTTGCAAGGCATGGGATAGGGTATCAACCAGTAAAACAAAAAGAAATTGGCAAAAATCTGTTAACCTCTTTCATTGATCCTAGCCCATGCTCAAGCAAACAAAACCCTTCAAAGAACAAGAAAATTCAAACCAAGGGTAAGAAATAGGAACCTAAAGTCACTAAGTTTGTTGCAAGTCAAAGTAAAGAATTTGCCACAGGCCCCAAACAGGGCTGTCGATAGGACAATCTTCAAGCTCCCAAAGCTAGACTAACAAGGCAACAAAAAGGAAAAATGCCTATGCATGCTCCGAAGAACATCAAGCCCACTGTTGTCAATAAACCATCATCATGCAATATCTGTAAAAAGATTGGGCACAATGTAAAACAATGTTGGAACAATCCAAATAAACAAAAATTCAAACAAGTTTGGATTCCGAAGCATTTACTGTTTGGCATGAATGATACATTGGCACCCAAAGTAATTTGGGTACCAAAACCTCTTGTCTATTCCACATGTGCAGGAATGCCTAGCAGCCCATAATCAAAACAAATGGTACTTGGATAGCGGCTGCTAGAGGCACATGACGGGCGACAAAGGAAAATTCTGTTTGAAAATCTTGTTAGCATATGCATGCTAAATAAATTAAATTGTTTCAAATGGATGTTAAAACTACCTTCTTGAATGGCTACATCAAAGAGGAAGTCTATGTCTCTCAACCACTTGGCTTTGAGGATCATAATAAACCTAACCATGTCTTTAAATTGCACAAAGCTCTTTATGGTCTGAAACAGGCACCCCGAGCTTGGTACAACAGACTAAGTACGTTTCTGGTAAGCAAAAACTACTCAAGAGGTAAGGTAGACCAAACTCTCTTCACAAAGAAAGTTCGCACTCATATCATTGTTGTTCAAGTTTATGTGGACGAGATTATATTTGGCTCTACTAACCCTTCACTGTGTGAGGAATTTTCCAAACACATGCACAGTGAATTTGAGATGAGTCTAATGGGGGAGCTT
The DNA here is from genome assembly GCA_014218235.1 of Colocasia esculenta. NCBI lineage: Eukaryota > Viridiplantae > Streptophyta > Magnoliopsida > Alismatales > Araceae > Colocasia > Colocasia esculenta. The sequence continues at coordinate 3,649 of JACBKR010001259.1, forward strand.
CAATTCTTTATTGGTTTGCATGTTAAGCAATTGGAGGATGGCTTCTTCATAAACCAAGAAAAATATGTCAAAGAGCTACTGATAATGTTTCAGTTTGAACAAACTAAGCCTGCCTCAACATCCATGAGCACAAGTATAAAACTGGAAAATGATGGGAAAGGTAAACCGGTAGATGCCAAACAATTCCGAGGTATGATTGGCTCACTCCTCTATCTTACTGCAAGTAGATCGGACATTCAATTCATCGTTTGCTTTGTGCTAGATACCAATCTAGTCCAAAGGAAAGCCATTTAATTGTGGTAAAGAGAATATTCAGATATCTCTCAGGTACGTATGACTTGGGTCTTTGGTATCCAGTAGGTAGTAGCATTGACTTGATTTCATATTCTGATGCTGACTATGCTGGATGTAAAATTGATAGGAAAGCACTAGTGGCTATTGCCAAATTCTTGGTGGTTGCATGGTTACGTGGGCATCCAAGAAGCAACACTCGGTTGCACTCTCCACTGCAGAGGCAGAATATGTTGCTGCATGGAGTTGTGCGGCACAAGTGTTGTGGATAAAAAGTCAATTGTGTGACTATAACATCGACATTGGATGCAAACCTATCCTATGTGACAACACTAGTGCAATCAATCTATCAAAGAATCCATTCAACACTCTAGGATAAAACACATAGAAATTCGTCATCATTTCTTGAGAGATGAGGTAGCCAACAAAACCTTAGAGATTAGCTTCATACCCACTGAAAAACAATTGACTGACATCTTTACCAAACCTCTAGCTGAAGATAGATTCACCACACTGAGAAGAGAATTGGGCTTGTGCAAACTGCAATGAAACTCATCCATATACTAAGCATATGTCACTTATGTGCACCAACTATGAGGTATATCAAATGGTGGTTTGTGGAAGAACAAGTCATGCTTGTTTGGAAACTTTCATTATGCGTGACAAAAGATTCTCCGCCACGTATCAATAGTTATGTTGCATGAAAGGGTCATGTACTTTCTATAAGGAATTAGTTTCTTTACATTTTTGCCCATTCTCTATTCTTTTTGAAAGATTGAATATCTTCATGATCTTTCTTCCTACATACTCTGGTGTGTTTATTTGATTGGTCCAGTTGTGCAAGTGTGTCTTGATTTTCTTAACTCTTATGTACACATGAGCACACACGATGGGGGAGCTAGTTCAGGTTAGATGGTTGTCATAGTGAAGGAAATCACTAATCCTTCGTGTACCTTCAATTTCCTCAAATGTAATGGTCATTTCATTCTTCATTCTAACCTTAAACTGGCTTTGCACAGGCATCTGTCGACAGTCCTCATTCACTCTGTCGACAGCTCAGGCCCCACAGAACATAGATTCTGCACTCTGTGTGCATCTGTCGTCAAACGAAAATCCATCTGTCGACAGGTATGCACAGGTTTTGTTATCCCCAACTGGCCAATCTTCTGTCGACAGACGAAATTTCATCTGCGACAGACCACCACAGTTTCTGCATCCCTGACCGGGCAACACTCTGTCTGTGTCTAGCTGTCGACAGGCTTTTTCTAGCTGTCGACAGACACCGTCTTTCAAGGAAATTCTGCTTATTTCATCACACACTTCTTGAGCAGGTTCATGTCTTTCAACTAAGGTGTCTATTGGGTGATTATGCATGTTTGACTCCATCATATCACATGATATTAATGCTATTCCCTAAACCACCATGATTTTGACATACTACTCATGTATAAATCTAGGTTATATCATTCTGAAAACATTGAACTATCTTCGAGGATGAACACATAACTCTCTTGAATAATTTCCTTGTAGGCACACATATTCTCAAGTAACTTGAAAAATCTTATGGTCATTGAACTTTATGTCTAATATTGACTGCTCATCATATACATTCTTTGATCTTGAGCTTTAATCTAAAATTGAGAAAAGCTACCTATTTCTAAAAAATAATATCAAAAAAAACAATAAAAATAGACAAAAGTCAATAAAAAATTGGGATAAAGGTAGAGCAATGATGTGTCTTGCTGAGTAACCAGGAAGATGGGCATCACAAATGTCTTCCGTCGCGCGTCAAAAAGCTATCTCAAAATCTCTATACAACGGTATGATTAGGGCTGCCAACGGGTCGGAGTCGGAAATGGTACTTTCCGCATCCATTTCCTATAAGAAAATCGAAAAACGGGTCGGAAATGGAAACTAATCGGAAACATTTTGTACGATCAAATGGTAGATGTATATAGTATTAGAAGCAATGGTAAAAGAGATGTCTTTGATAATAATATGTATAATACATACTACGAGAGAGATAACTTAATTATATTCTATTTACAATTAAAGCGAAGCTAAAAACTTAGTCTAAAGTTTTTTAATATTAAGAAATAAGATTTTAAGAGTATATATTTTGTAAATAAAATACAAAATATATCTTATCGGAAATGGAAACGAAAAATCAGAAATAATCGAAAATGGAAAAACGGATACGGAAAGGTCGGAAACGGATCAGAAAGTCGGAAATCAGATATCCATTGGCAGCAGCCTAGGTATGATGGACACTTACACTGAGTAAATGGGGGTACAGACACTGTCATGTCTATCCTCACGTCAAAAGGTGTGAAGTTCTCTTAATTACCACTTTTCCCATGGCATTCATTCATTGCAAACAAAGAAAAACTGAAATAGAGTGAAGCCTCCACTGTGTCTCAAATCACAGGGTCATTGGTGTTATGGTTATCAAGAAATTTAGACGTTCATTTCAATCATCATTTGATCATCATGAACTAGTGACAGTGTTGTTCTACAATGTTCTTAATCAAATAAGGGTAATGGTGTCTTTTCTCAATGTCCGTAAGATGTTCTCTTATTGCTCTAACTTGAAACTCCTTGAGTATTATGTTTAAACCATTTAGGTCAATGGGATGGCTTTCATATCTGTGCATATGATAGGTTCCAATGTGTGTTCACCTATCTTACACCTTATATACACCATGAATATACACTGCTCAGAAGATCCAGTTCAAACTTCACACAATTCCCTTCATGTAATTTCCTTCCCTCTCATGTCTCTTTAGTCAACACTCTTTGTCCTGTGTATGCTCAATCATATTAATGAATTCACAGTTCTCTGCTGCTACATGAGTGACTGTTGTGCGTACTTTCGATGTTGTCAAAAGGGGGAGAACCTCAATTGTGCACTAATTGAATTTTTTATCATCATCAAAAAGGGGGAGAATGTTGGGTTTTCATTCTAATGTCTATAATAACATGTTTTGATGGATGAACAATCTTAATTGAGGTTTGATACATGACAAATAACTTGATGCAATATTTGGTCTTTCATGTATCATAATATCTCACTATACATGTTTGATCATGTAGGTATGAATGCATACATCCAAGCTATCATAAAACAAGAGAAACAGATCACAAAAGCACTGAAATCTGTACCTGTCGATAGACTCCAAGGTGCCTGTCGACAAATGTCAATAGGCAGAAAACACCAAGTTCAGGAAACACCAACTGTCGACAGATGCCCAGTCGGCTGTCGACAGATGCACCAGGAAACTGCCAACCGAAATCCCAGACTTCTGTGCTTTGCAAAACTGTTGCTATATATCGACAGATGATCAAGGCCTGTCGACAGACGTAGAGAATCTTCAGATATGGAAACTTTCCAAGTTACCAAAGATGGTATTTCCAACTCCCACGTCTGTCCATATGTAACAACCACTATATAAGGAACTATTTGAAGCAAATCTCGTACAGAAGCAGCCACCACCAAAACCCTAAAGCAAGTCCAAGACCAAGAGGTGGTGTTGTTGCTCTGCTTCAACCTGCTGCTCAGAGATAGAAAGATCCATTGATCGGCAGTACTAACGATAGAACGTCGTGGATTCAAGCTTCTCCATCGATCTGAAGCCATCAAGACGAAGTTTAAACTCCATCCAGACGTTCCCAAGAAGAGTTCCAAATCAGGATTCATCCCTTCCACTCAGAACTCTTTCTACTTTCTTTCTTCTATCATATGTGTGTGTGTGGGTGTGTCTCAAGCAGCCCTTGTGCTTGATTCACATGTGTGTGTTGTTCTGATCGTGGGTGCACATCAGAGAAACGTGGTGTGAGTTGTAGTCACCAACTACTCGTAAGCAGTTTGCTCAGCATGTGTGTGTGGACCGTGGACGTAGGATACACAAGTTGTGTACTCCGAACCACGTAAATCTTCGTGTCTTGTGGTTTGAACGTTTCTACGTTAGATGGTTGATAGCACGTTGTCTCTACACACGTAAATAGATTACTCTTTCATCTACACATCACCACACACATCTAAGTCTTACTTTGATTCTATTGCAAATTCAGAAAGTCTTTGTTGTGATTAAAAGAGTTGTACTAAATTTTAATAGACAGTAATCTATTCAACCCCCCCTTCTAGATTACCATATAAGGAATTCTGCAACCTTTCAGTCCTTAGCCACAAAGAAGAATTTTATTGCCCTTAAGATGTCTATGCCTCAAGACAAATACTATAGGAGACTTACTGTATTATCGCTGGCACCTCAAGTCCTATAGGAAACATCCTTCTTTTGTCCCTCTTATAGCATAGACCATAGCCTGTTTGATAATTTCTTCCCTGAGAATGAGAAACTCTGGGATCTTCTCCAACCTTTCCTCAAACGTATCTCATCATCGTTGTATCCTCTAGCTCTACCTTTATTGCATAATGTAATTCTTTTCAGCAATGAATGTAACTCAATTTTTCTCTCCTTATTGTATCCTTTTTTCCTTTCTGTTAATGTCACAAAGGGGGAGAAAGAAGTGAAAACTAAACAAAAACTAATTTTAGTTATCATTATCCTTATTGTAGCTATCATATCTGTACATCAAATTGTTTTTCACTATCATTATAAAAATTTTGTCATGACAAAAAGGGGGAGAATTGTTGAGCCATAGATTACTAAAATACCTATCACAATATCTATGTTATGACAAAACCTTTATAATATTGACTTTACAAAATTGAATTATGGAGATATATATATAATTATATATATATATATATATATATAATACTAAGCAAAATAGTAAAAATTACAAGTCCATAGAGTATATACTATATCACAGCAAAAATTTGTCTAAGTCCACAACGTATACTGTATATCACAGTAACTCCGACTTTTGAAAAGTCGAAGCCTGGCAAATACTCCGACTTCTTTAAAGTATCAGAGTCTGATTGAACTCGGACTCTTCACAAGTCGAAGTTTTCTCGAGAAGTCAAGTTCTCTTGAGAAATCGAAGTCCATGAGATTCGAAGTCTATGAGAAATCGAAGTCAAGCCTCACTCCGACTCTTGGTATATAGACATCTTTGTTTTGTTCATGCTTGTACTCCGACTTCATAAAAATCGAAGTTAGGGTATACTCCGACTTTACATTAGTCGAATTCCACTATCTTGCAGTTAGGGTCGACCCTATTTTACAGTGCCAAAAAGCAACACGAAGAGTCGACCCAGAAGAAGTATGAGGTCGACCTCAAAACACAGGAGATATGCTTTTCATTTGAGGTCGACCTCAGTTGAAAGAAGAGGTCGACCCCATTTCCAGTGTTGAAATGGGGTTATAATGGTCGACCCAAGAAGAAGTATGAGGTCGACCTGCAGCTATCATTTCTTTCATACTATGCGACATTGAGCAATGTACGATAACATACTACATAAGCCTTGCTAAATGCTTGTGAATGGACATAGTACATAACTAAAACTTCAAATCATTGATGATGAATGTTTGGTACAACCATTGATCCTCCAATAAACACAACCATTCCCTCATTTCATCTAAAGTACCACAAACACATGCAAACCTATCTTCTTCTGTGTGTCAAAGGGGTACATATTTCCATCTCGGAGGGTTTGGAACCTCATCTTCAATACACCAAAAGCCGTTCAACACAATTTCAAAGTTGTGCATGTCTATGGTTGAATTTTCTTGCTTGTTATCATAACGCCCATTTCCTGGCCTACGAAAGCTTGAAATATGAAAATTAGTAAAATTGTAGAAAGTTATGAAGACACATACAACATTCATGGAATACCAACACAATGAAATTCAAATCTTATCATGCTCATGTATCATAAAGAACAATACAATGATTAAGGACATAATGATTATGTTCATACATTGAAAAAAATGATATATTTACAAGTTGTTAACATGAAAATAATAAAAATACCTTCTCAATTTGACATTTCGACCCTCATCCTCTACCTCATGAGACTGAATAGGTTGCACATACTCATGTCCTCCATACTTGGTATATCCAAGCCAAACAAAGAATTGGCAATGTCTTAGAATCCTCTTTGGATGCCTCGAGGTGTCGTTTCTTGTTGGGTTGAACTTTCTCCTGATTGTCCTGGAGTGAAGAAACTACCATACCCAGTAGTTTGAATATGGCCAATTAACTAGTCCCACTACTAGAGCTGATATCTGAATATGGAAAATTTGGGGGACTAAAAAGGGTGGATAAGAAGGCCTTATCCCCAATCATGCCCTGCTTGTCTTTGTTGGCTTCCTTGTTGTTGATGGGGTGGTGCTGAATAATCCTTATATCCTGAAATGATACCACCAAGCCCATAACCTCCTGTGGCTCCAGTACCTGCAGCAGCACCATCATCATCATCACCATCATCATGATCAGTGATTGAGTGAAGTCATCACTCCCAACTATTTTTCCTTTCTTAACCATCTTCTTTCGATTGATAATGCTTTTTCACTGCCTCATATAGTCTAGCCAAGTGAGCTGGTAGGGGTGGAGCCTCAGAAAAGTGATTTTCTTCTTGGTTCTTCTATTCTTCTTTCTTTGTTGGCCTTGCTTTTTTCTTGCCTTTGTCTTTCTTTCTTTTAGGCTCCGATTGAGAGGTAGATTAGCTTAATTCTGGCTGACATGAAGAAAGTCTAGTACCCTGTACAGTGGCAGATCTTCTTAATTCGGGCCTTTCACCTCTCTCAGGTACATGTTCTTCTATTAAAAAATCTTCTTCACATGCCTGGACCAGGCGATCATCAGGATGAAAGTCAGGTATCTCTCCTCAGCTCTCGTCTCCACCCAAGCATGTAAGGGTGTGTTCTTCATTTAGCAACTCATCCACATCTATCTCAGGAACTACCTCCTCAATGGTCTACCAGCTAGCTGCATGAATCTCTGACTTTCTATCTTTTGCCTTTCTTCTTTTGCTTCACCCTTAAATGCATATTATAGTGGCAATAAACCAACTTCTCTATCCTACCCACACCTTGCCTATTGCGGATTTCGTGTGAATGAGGCTGAATGTACTCCAATTTCTTTCACATGGGCTAGAAGAAGTGGTTTGACTTAACACTCTCACTGCAACATACGTTAAAGGATTTGTGCCAACTTACTGATAATTGACTTGAATCCACCATTCAGCTATTGCAATAAAAGGGTGAACATGATCATTTTATAATGGTGAATTCCTAAATTTATGATTTAGGCAAACACCCACAGCATGTAAAATAACCTGGAGTGAGTCTTTGAGCTGCACATCTCATGTCATATCCTCCATATCCCCAAGTTTAATCCTATATCTCTCCACCTACACAAATGGAAGATATACATATGTCAAATGAAACATGCATACATATGCAAAAGAAAATATTCTATCCTACCTCTGCCATTGCATCTAATCTCTCATTCATTGTCCTTGCAAGGCGATGATGATAGTCATGGTGCCTCTCATCACTTCCATCATTGTGCACATTATCTTTGTATTGAATTGTAGGTTAAAAAAATCACCCTGCATATGATAAACATTTTCAGCATGTATGATAAAAAATTCAGCAATTAGTTAGCTTAATAAATTACCTGTAGCATGAAGATCATGGTGGAGAGTCATCTCCCATCTCTTGTCTATGATGGTCCACTATTTTCTATATGCTTTGGGATTCCTTTCCCTTAAATTTTCCTTTTCTTTGTCCATTGCCTCGTAAAAATACCCCATATCATTTTATCATCACCATCAACCATTCTAAGGATAAGTACCAGAGGTTCTATTACCTTGAGGTAGTAGGAAATCTTCTCCCAAAATCGTGCATTGCTAATCATATCTTGGACTTGGAGAGCAACATCTTTACTATCAGGCCGTAGAGTGTTGACATGTTGCAAAAATTACTCAGAATTAATCAATGACCCAATTGATGCCTATTTTATGAGGCTCTCCAAACAAAAAATTTGATGCAAATCGAGGCACCAGCACGAAGAAGATCTCAACCATTTGTGTATTGCCTCATCATATTCAAAATATTGTTTTGACTTAAATAAATGAAGTTATAATCTGAGCATCATTGATGAGGCCATGAATATGTACATCTTTGCCTATGTCCTCCATCATAAAATCAATACAATGTGCTGCACAAGGAACCCTATAGAGATGTTCTCTCTTTTCCATCAACAATCTACAATAGCCTTGTAGCTCGCTCATTGTCTGTCACAACTTGTACAACATTTTCTTCACCCACTTCCTCCACAACATCATCCATTAGTCTAAACAAATAATTGATTCTTGATGTTGTTAGAGGCATCAACAGAATTAAGAAAATAGTACCCTCACAGCAATACACTAGAAATTTAATCATGGATGTCCTTGTGTCCATGTCCAACCAACACACATAATGGTGCAACCACGTTCTTTCCAAACATTTTTGAAGCTATTCACCATCCTTTCAACTCATAACTCCTCATCAAGCCCAACATCATAAATGTACTTCCGTGTAGGAGCCTAAAGACCAGGCCTAGCTTCTGCTATTGCATCTAACATACTCTGAAATATGGGCTCTCTGCCAAAGTGCCGGCACACTGCATGTAAAAACCATTTCACAATGCCTTTGATTGCTCCTTTCCTGCCTTTGCACTAGCTTTCACTCCTTCAATGCCTGCTTGATTCCTGCTTGCTTTACAGACCTTGATCTATACAAATATGTATCTCCACACCCTAATGCATCGGCAGCCCTACGAACTGATGTACTCCTAGGAAGAGATCTCCTAGAGTCATCTCTAGAAAAATGTGACCCCAATGTCCTCAAGCCCCCTCGTCTGTCATCTTCCTCAGCATAGAACGACGAGTAGCACGTGCAGCTGTAGTGAACTCATGATCAGGATCATCATCATCATCATCATCTTCATCATCATCTACATTGATTGGTAAAGTATAATCTCTACGAATTTGTCGCCCAGAAATCTCATCTTGAAGTGTTGTTTGCTACCGAGTTGTCAATAATTTCTCAATTTTCCCCCCCTATATATGCTTTAATTCATTCCTAACTTCAAGTGGAAAAGATGGACATTTGATACATTTCCAGCAATCCCAACAAGATGTTGTTTAAGGCAATATATGCCTCCAAACATTTCCTTGAACACCAAATACATTAACTTTTTTCTATCGTGCATCAAGGAGAGTACCATGAGCCCAACCAGGATCAATGGCCCTGCTCCACCTATTGCTCTTCATGTTCTTGATGTGCCATATTCCTATGTATGAATGCAATTGAATTGTACGTTAATTACACAAATCCCTAATTTTTAACCCGACTTAGGGTTCAATTTGGGAATTTGGGGAAAATGGGTCTGCAATTTAATTGAATCTACAAAAAAACTCTAATCAACTCAAATGACTACATTGGACACTCAATTGCACATTAATTATATTAATGACCCAAAATCCTAATTTTTAAAACCAATTAGGGTTCAGTTTGAATTTTGGGAAAAATGGGTCATGCAATGTAATTGAATCTACAAAAAAACTCTAATCAACTCAAGTGACTACGTTGGACACTCAATTGCACATTAATTAGATTAATGACCTAAAATCTCTAATTTTAAACCCTAATTAGGGTCATTTGGGGATTTTGGTGAAAATAAACCATGTAATGCAATCGAGTGTACCAACAAACTCTAATCAACTAAAATAATCTATTAAACACTCAATTGCATATTAGTTGCATTCATGCACACAAAATCCCTAATTTTTAAATGCTAATTTGGGTTCAATTTGTGGATTTTGGAGAATGAGGGTCGTAAACATGTTATCAATGCTATAGACCTATAGCATATTTAACATTTCCTATTTTTTCATATTTAAAAAAATAAAAAAAACTCACCTGAAGGAGAGAGAGAGAGAACAGAAATAGAGAGGAGAAAGCAGCAGCAGCGGCGGCGGTGGCCGGCGAGCCTACCGAAGATCCGGCGCGGTGGCGGCGAGGGGAGGACCTCCGGGAGGGGGGGAGGGGGGGCTCGGGACTGCGCAGACAAGACGTCTCTATCTGCGCAGTCCCCTGATTATTGATCCCTCCTTAAGGAGGGATCCGCGAAGTCGGCCCTAGTCGGGCAGGAACCGCCTAGAGTCGATGACTCCAGGTGGATCCGGCCCAAATAGGGCCGACTCCAATCGAAATGGCCCCGCTTCCCATGGAATCGGCCAGGAGCGAGTGGAGTCACCTGGAGTCGGGATGAGTCGGGCCGACTCGACTTCATCTGATCGCCCCACCACCCGATTCCACCTAGGACCGTAAACATTACAAAAAAAATCCATAGGTAACTATTTTTAACAATTTTTTTTTTAATTTAGATTATGGCGACGACTTCATACCGTCCCATTACTAATGCGATGGCCTAAGCTGTCGCTATTATACTTTGGCGACAAACAAGGCCGTCGCTAAAAAACTAACGGCGACGTTTAAAGCCGTTGCTAATGTTCTTATTAAGGACAATCACTTAAAGCTGTCACTAATAATCATTTATTGCGACGGTTACAACCGTCTTTAATAAGAGCATAGCGATCGCTGTAATAGCTGTCGATAATATTAATATTAGGGACAACTTTTTGTAAGTTTCTCTAATAATCATTATCAGGGACAGCTCGAGCCGTCTCCAATATTTGTTAGTAGCGACGAATAATTATGTCGCTACCAAAAGTATAAAAGACTGCTTTGTTAGCCGTCGCTAATAACCTTTATTGGGGATGATAGACACCGTCTTGAATGATATTTTTTCACGACGGCTTCTATAGCCATCTTGAATAAGTTTTTTTAGCGACGGTTATATAACCAAATGTCGCTATAATTTTTAGCGGAGACGGCTCTCTGAACCATCGCTAATATCACAGCTTTGGAGAAGGTTGCTTTACAGCCCGTAAATACCCTTGTTAGCGACGTTTATTTTTTAGTAGACGACTTCCGTTAGCCATCGCCAATACTACACTTTTGAAGATGGCTTCTTAGAAGCTGTCGCAAATACTCTTCTTAGTGACGACTTTTGAGAGCTGTCGTAAATACCTTGTCCCAAATAGTCCCCTTTCTTGTCGTGTCTCCACCCTAACCAGTGGTACTTGTCCACCTCCAGAATTTCATCCTAATGGTCATAGGATATCATCACACATTGAGCCTTCCCCTAGGGACTTTGCTACAGTATAGCTCCACAACCCCCTATGGTAGCAATGTCAATGTCGGCACAACATTACACATTCACATTTTATCACATTGTTCACATTCACTATTCACACACTTACATGTATGTTTAACTAATCACATACGCATTAGTTTACAGACATGGTACTTCTGTTTCACAGTGAAAATTAACTCACAACCTAAACCTAATCATGTTGCTAATCTCTGAATTTCATACAATTAGAATGAACAATATTAATATGGTCAATTGCACTTGCTAGACTGATCACAACACCTACTGAGGTCAATGTAGCATGAAATCTTATCACCGGATGGTACACAGGTTATATATCACATATCCAAAATTTCAGATTTTTTGGAATAGTAAATAAATTTTAACATTTAAAATAGATTACATGTAGATTATTAAGAAATTCCTTTAAATATGATCCACAGTAAACAGTCGTACCTAACATTTCAAATCCAAACAATCAAAATATGATCCTGAAAAATTATGAAACCCTAATATACCATACATCTAGTTATTTAGGGTTTATCATGGTCAGATCATGCCCATTATTCATTTACAGAAATTTTAATAAATAATACAATGCACAGAATTCGATCTACCCTCATGACATGACCTAGTGATTGTACCGACCAAATTAAATTTTCACAGTATGCACATATACCCAAAAATCCAACAAACACACCACATAGGTCCAAACAGCCATTCTGTAAAACCTGAAGAACTTGGCGGCAAAGGGGTTGTAACGTCGCGCATTTTTCGGATCTTGGCGGATCCCTGCTTAGTGGGTTTGGTGGCCAATGTGTAGCCCATTAGTACGTGTTTCAGGTTTTGCATGCTTTGTGAGGCTTGGTGGGCCACCAGGTTGGGCCTAAAGTGCTCACAGATTTTCTGCTTGTGAACGCGACAGGGGCATGCGTCGCGTTCTGAACGCGACAGCCCTGGTGGTCTCGTTTCTGTTTCCGCCATGGAGCATCGACGTCTGCATGCGCGCCAAGTGTCATGTTTGGGTGGCTCGCTGATGTCAGGAGTGTGAAGGCGACGGCCTCACTCGCGTTCAGGTCGCGACGTATGACTGCGTTGCGTTTTTAACCATTATGCTGTTTTTAAGAACCCCGGCCGAACAGAGCTTCCACAGGCCTGCTCGACCAGGAGGGAGCTTCTGGCGGGGTTTCTTGGCGATTCGAGGTTCTGGTGGATTTATTGGTGTGTTCTTGCCACGAGGACGTCGTGCGGAGTAGGGGAAATGTCGAGGGATCTCCGGTTTTCGTGTTCTAGTGAAGGTATGGTGTTCTACCTTCATTCATGCTGTGGATTGCTTGTTAGTTGTTGTTTATTGCTTTGGAAACAGTAGATACCATGCTAGGGTATCCATTAAAGCATGTAAAATGTGAATTAAGCATGGTTTGAATGGTCTGGAGTGGTAATCCGTGGAGTTCCTCTCGGATTAGGGTTTGCGCCTCTAAAGGTGACAGACATTGCCGTCGCGACAAGGTCGCGACAGGCCGACCCGTCGCGATAGGGTTTCCTATTGTGACAGGTCGGGGCATCGCATTCTGAAGGTGATTTGGCCCCTTGTCGCGACCTCAGCTGAGAGGTCTGGGCATGTACGCTTTTAGTGTATGGTTAAACGATTATTCATATTTGTTGTGCATGGCAATGACAGGTGGAGCTAGTGCACTTGTTACGCTCTCGAAGCATGTTGCTCACGAGGTGGGCATGTTTTATGTGGTTAATGTGTTATGGATGTAATCCATAACATCAGTTTGGTGTTTACGTAGTATGTGTGGTGCGTTGGCACCTGTAGCACTCTTGGAGCGTGCTGTCCATGTGTTGGACATGTTGTTTTTGTGAATGACATGTGGTGCACCTGGCTAGTGTATTATACACGTGGTGTCTACGTGGTTTGGATGTCGTGCATGTGGTTTTTATGTGCATGGCACATCGTACGTTATCGTGTTTATTATATATTAATTATTGTGATTAGTTTGGTATTGTGGCGATGAGGTTCATGTCTGAACCTAGCCTCGATCCTCTAGGATCTTTTGTAGATTATTCTGGATGGATGATTAGTAAAGTAGTAAGTTTTTATTATGTGATTATCGGGTCATGTTTAGTGTGACCTCTACTGTCACAAGGTGACCGATGACAGGTCGTGGTGTTATTATTAATATGGTTATATGTGTTATGGTGTAGGTTAGCTTGTGAGTCACGTGTGACCAGAACAAGCTATTCCTCACATATGTACCATGGTTTGTAATAAAGATTGAACATGTAAGAGTCATCATTTGTGCTAGCCAATGTGGTGGTCCGGCGCCTATTCTGAATGCCTCTCTAGTCACGTACCCCAGGTTCTACGTGAGACAGGCAGGTGTGTTTGTTGTGCTCGGAGTTTGTCCCGGTACAGTGTGGTACCGTCGAGGTCTGTGTCGTCTTCCTGAACACCCTCACTCATGTATTGAGTGTACGTCTGGATGAGGGAAAGACGACAGTAGGGCAGCGGCTTGTGTTTGTGGGTGTGCAGTCTATTGTAGCGCACTCGTAGTTGAGGGTATGGCCACCAGTAGTCGACATTGGTCCCCAGCTAGTCCTATTTTCCAATGCCTCACTTTAGGGTGCTCCGGCCAGAGACCCTAGATGTCCAGGCATAGACCTGCCGGGGTGTCTGCAGGTGTGGTGTTGGTTGGTCTCCACAGTTGTTTGACTTGTTCCTCAGGGAGCAGCAGTTGGACCTTTTGTCCCTTGACTGCGAGACTAAGGTTATTCTTGTGTTGTGTTGTCCGGTTGGATACTGGCCTGATCAGCCAGTAGTCCATTCCCGTGTGGTGGCGTCATTCCTTTCCGACTCGTGCTTTGCCACTGACTGTGGTTTGTGAGTTTGTGACTCGTAGTCGAGGTTTGACCTGTTCGAGGTGTGCCCGGTGTTGGCACAGTTGTGACTGCGTTTGTGGCTTGTGGTGTGCCTAAGTGATGGCACAGTAAGTTGTGGTTCTGAGTGGTGTTTATCACCTACTTGTTTACCCTTCGTGGGTTGCTTGCAGTTTTATGGTGGTACATTGTGTACCAGCCTTTTCAGGTCCTCGTGTATCGTGGAGGTCTTGTGGTTGACCTGCCACTTGTTTATCCTATCTGTTTTAAGTAGATCTTTGTTTATGGTTTATGAGAAATGGATTGCTTGTGGTTGTCAATCATGTTACCCATTGTGAGTAGTTCGCCGATGAGGCTTGTGGTCTAGGCAAACCGTGGTTTGGTGAAACTATATTTCGTGAAGGTCATGTGGTGTGACCTTCCACTCAATGTGCTTAACCCTTCCTCGGTAAGCTTCCGTACATGGTTCTCGTATGTGAAGGATTGGCCGTTGTAGCTAGCCCTGCCATTCTGTGTGTAGTTTTCGACGTAATGTGGTTTGGGGTATAAAGGGCCAGCTTTTCGTCAGCAGTCCTGTTACCCACGTACTTGAGGTTCGCTTGGGAAGCTTACAGCCTAGGCAGTGACTTGCCTGTGTGGCTTAAAGCATGGGCGACCAGTTCTTATTATGGTTTGCCTGTGAGGCCTGAGGCTAGACGTAACTGTTGTTGAGTGGACTAGTGGTGTGAAACTAGTCCTATCTTCTTCTTACCTTCCAAGGTTATGTTTGATTAAAGTGTTTTATATTTAATGGTCGTTTAATTCAATTGTTGTGAGCATGAAATGGTTTGGCTATTGGTGCTACCAGTGAGACCCTTTGGGGTTGAGGTGTCCGTAGTTTGTTGTTGTTTGGGTAGCCCCTTTTAAGCCTGTGACTTGTTGAGGCTCACTCCCCTACAGTTCTTTTCAGGGCTTGCCGTGTGTTTGGCTTGCAGCGGCGTTGTGTCAGACTTGCACCACCAGCAGTTGAGTTGTAGTTTTTAGTGTGGTGGAGCTTGTGCTCCCTCAGGTATGCCTTAGGTAGCTGTACTTTTTAATTGGACATGTAATAATGTAATGGGACAGTGTAAATTGTTATATGCAGTATGAACCTGTACTTTCTTGTGTTTCATACTGTGCAGTTGTCTTTTATATTCTTACTGACCACTGTGTGAGATATCCCTTGCGAGACTTCGGTCCGTTCGCGGGAGGGAATCTGGATATGGCGCCTTATCAGGCATAAATATACAGGGCCGTCACAGGGGTTACCGCCAACTGGGTTAATGGCTCAAGATGTTGCCGCTAACTCAAGATCTTGACAGCAGCAAGCTTGCCATCAAGTTCCTGTGTATAGAACACAGACAGACCACACATAACTTGACGAATTGGGGGTTCCAGGACACGAGGAAAATCCAACAAAATCCTAGGACCTAAAAGACATGGGTATGGATGAAATCCATAGATCACTTGCCTGGAACAAATCATTAATGGGATTATTTAACTGAAGATGCCCTCCTCGGCCAAGCCAAGAGGGTGCTCAAATCCTCCCAGATCGAGTCTTTGGTCGATGTAGGTCGCACACCGGAGTCAGGGAAGCTTCACCAATGTCAAGAGTACCTCTCAGTCGATGAAGATCACCGGAAGACGCACCAAATCACCAGATCAAAGTCGCACAAAACTCAGTTTTCTCACAGAAAGCCCTAGGGTTTCTCAGGTCCAAAAAAGCCTAATCTCGCCCAAGGCGAGGTGGTTTTATAGGTTTAAGACTTCGGGGAACGAGTTAAGGATAGATCCTACCATTGGAGGTGGGTTTCCAAATCCAGAATTGGAGAAAACATGGTCATTTCCCGATCCGAAATCATAGCAGAAATTGAGAAGTAAACGACCACTTCTCTGCCATTAACAGAAAATAAACGACCATCGATCTGGACGTCGGCATGCCCTTAACGCCAAGGATTATTCACGTTTACTGGCATCTGGACTAGAAAATAGAAACATCATATATACTACACCATGTACAAATATATACATATGCCATGTATTATCTAAATACAATATGTACAACATTGTTTATATACAATATACACAATTTAAATAAGGATAATATGCACAGAAACAAACAAGCATATACACACAAACAATATACACAAGACAACTAAGTATAATATGACAAAAATTCGAATATGAGAACAAAGTTCGAGGACCTATATCTACATCCTTAATTCTCAACTAATGATATCCCGATCTAAGGTCAATCTTAGAGAAGTATTTAGCTCCTGATATTTGATCAAACAACCTCGTCGACATGAGGCAACGGTATTTGATCTTGAGAGTGAGGTGATTCAACTGCCTGTAGTCGATGCATTATCTCATGGATCGGTCCTTCTTCTTGACAAATAGAACGGTGCTCCCCAAGAGAAGTACTTGGTCTAATACAACCATTTTCCAACAATTCCATTAACTGCTCCTTCAATTCCTTTAATTCGGCATGAGACATTCTATATGGCTGACGTGACACCGGTGCCGCTCCAGGAGTTAGATCGATTGGGAAATTTACATCTCGTTCAGGTGGAATATCTGGCAACTCATCGGGGAACACGTCAGGGTACTCTTGCACTATATGTATGTCAGATATCTTGGATGCTTTCTTTTCAACCACTACGGCGGCAAGAAATGTCACCCAACCCTTTCTTATCATGTTCTGCGCCTTAATAGCATAGACGAGACAAGTGCCTCTTGTGTCTACGTCCCATAAAGGTCAGCTTAGGGAATTCAGTAATTGTAATCTTCCCTTCTACAGTCTACAATAGCCCCATAAGTGGATAGCCAAACGGCTCCCAATATGACATCGTAGCCCTCCATGGGTATACACAGATTAGCTCTAAGATTTAGTTCACCAATCCTCACATCAGCTAATGGAAATATTTGTTTAGTTGGGCTTTCTCCCCGTGTGGGTTGTAACAGGTAATTTAGTTCCCATAGACACAGGTTTAACATTTATGTGTCAGCAAATGCTTGTGATATGAATGAATGTGTCGTGCCGATATCAATCAAAACAAATGCTGACTGGGAAAAGACTGGTAAGGTACCTTCCACAACTCCACCTTCCTCGGTGGTCTCCATCTCTTGACAGCTTGCAGTCTGCCTGGTTTTTTCTGGCTAGTCGGTGCTTTTCATTATCTTTAAGCAGAGGGTAGTCGGGGATACGGTGCTCTCGACTACCGCACCGTAGGCATGTGCCTACCTTCCTCCAGCATTCCTCGGCAATGTGACCTAGCTTGTCACAGTGCTTGCATCTGGGCTTGTTGGGTGTAGTGGGGGCGAAGACCTTGGACTTCCGCTCTTGGTTTGGCCCATCGGTAATGCTTAACGACCTCTTCTTGCTCTTGGTGGGCTTGCTTGTTGATCCTGATGTCTGTTCTGTATTGACCATTCTACCCTTTATGCGATCAGTGAGATCGGTCGCATCCTCTAGAAGTAGCGTTTCCATCTTGACTATTTCTACATAGATCTGGATATCCAGGGGTGCCAGTTGGGTGATATATGCGGGCTTGAGCCCATTAAGAAAGCGCTTCGCCTTCATTCTCTCGGTGCCTACAAGGTGATTGGCATATCGTGCCAACCGAGAGAACTGAGCTTCATACACTTTAACCAAGAGGTTCCTCTAATTTAGTGCAACAAATTCAGAGGCCTTTTTCTCTTGAACTCTTTCAGAAAAGTACTTGGAGCTAAAGTGCTCCTTAAACTTGTTCCATGTGAATTGTGTGTCTGCCCTGGTTGCTTCAACGGACTCCCACCACGCACGGGTGTCCCTTTCTAACTGAAATGTTGCTAGCAGTAACTTGTCTCTATCCGCGCATTGCATGACGCGAAAAATACGTTCTATCTCCTTCAGCCAGTTTTTTGGCCTCGTCAAGATCAGTGTTCCCATTGAAACGAGGCGGGTTCAAGTTGCGGAAATTCCTGTGTAAATCTCCGGCTCCTCATTTTCCACCGGCTCCAGCAGCCTGAAGTAGTGCTTGAGTGAGCTACTGAATAGTTTGTTGCATATCACGGAGTTGTGCATGCTCTGCTGCCATTTTTATGGTTTATGTTCCTTCAAAAGAGAATTTTTAATATAAGATATTGAGGTTGCACTAAGTTTGTGCATGTGAGAGTTTATTTTAACTTATTACCCTTGCTTCTACCCAAATCTCACATAGGTATGGATTAGACTCTAAGTCGAGGCAGGTCAAACCTAGATCATCCTATACTTAAAAATAACCTAGGCTCTAATACCACAAAACTGTAACGCCCCGACGCGGAATATCGGAGCGGAATTACTATTAAGTAAATAGTATCGAGCGATAAATAGACATCAAACCATTGCACAATTGTATAAAAACCAAATGAAATACAACTTCATTAATAATCATCAACTAACTATTACATCCACTAATTAGAGCCAAAACTAGGGCCCATAGTACTTTATTCAAATCTAAACTATTACATATTTACTAATTGATGACTAACTAACTAACTACTAAGCACGGGTTTGTCGGACTGGTCACTCTTGAGCATCATCCACATTCCCTTCCTCGTGAGTGTGGTAATCCCCATCAGACTCACCTGAAACACACAAAATAATAGCGCAGGATGAGCGATAATCGCCAAGTAGGACTTAATATCTCATAAGAACAAGCATGCTTTAAATGATTAATGTCTTATAAGGCAGGATAACTAAAGAGCATAGTCATGTAGAGCAATTAACGATGGCAAGAGAATGATAACACTTATACATGGAAAATAGCACAACAAGAATAATGATAGATTGCCATGTAATGATATAGCACGTAAGTTGCACAACGGTGCACTAGTAAAGATAGCACTTGTATTGATAGCACTTGGATTGATTGTCATAGATTAAATCTTGATAGTATAATGGCACTGGATGTATGCAACATCCTGATCATTTTAACTCCCATGGGCAAATGGCACTTTTCGGGCGCTCCTCCCAGACCAGATCGGGCCCTATTGCACGGCATAAGTTATGTTCTTTATCATAGACAATCATCTGGATGGCCAAATAGAGTACCAAGTATAGATGAGTAATATACGAATAGACGAGAGTGTAGAGATAAAGTGAATAGATGAGAGTATAGAGATAGTAGACGAGAACAGGGACGTAATCGTAAAACAACGTTAAACAGTCGATAGTAACAGTTGCACAACACTAGGTCAGGTCCCGGCAGTCCGGTAGAATCACAACCGCCCTTAGCCATGCTATGAACACTGACTAGATGGTCGGGCGTGATACCAATATAAGAAGGAAACACACTAAGGCCTGTTTGGATCGTACTGATCCCTAAAGGTGTAAAGGGTTTTAAGACAACCAGCTCGTCGGCAATGGACGTGCGCCAAAGCCAAGAAGACTTACGGAGGCCTTGATAAGGAGTCCCTGGTCTAGTCAGGAGTATTCCCAATGGAGAGGTGGTCCATGCCAAGAAAAAGTGTGTAACAAAATGGTGTTCATCTTGCCTCGAGTGCTCGAAGGCAGAGGGACGCGATAACGATGTACAAATCACACGAATAAAATAGAGACAAGTGTTATTTAAAATAATAGCGAATTTAAGTGAAACAATTACACTTAATTACTGGATAGATTATTGACTAATTTAATAAGGTCAAATGGCAAATATTATTGTTTAGTGTGTGCAAGTGTAAAGGAATCATGAAGCATGTAGGATCGTGCATATGCTTTTAATTAATGAATTTCATGTAATTGATACCAAACTATAATAATCAGATCAATACTGTTCATAACAGTGCATGATTAGGGTTAAACATGGGTTAAATAGTATAACTAGCAGGGGCATATGAGCAATTTAGGGTTTCTCGTGACATTTTGAAATCGCGACGAGGGTCCCCATCGCATTTCATGTCAGGACGGGCGGTCCGTCCGCATTCTGGTGAACCGGCCGGGGGGTTTGAACCGGAGAGAATCGCGACGGGTCGGCCCGTTATGTTTAAGACGAGACAGTCCTCCCTGTCGCAACCCCTTCTAAGATCGCGATGGGTCATGCCGTCGCGATTTCAGAAGGCGGCCCGAGCCTAGAAAGGGGAAAATAGCCCTTTTGGGGTTGGTTCCTTCCTTCCATACATGGTATAGGTCTCTTCAATAATCGATAGTAAATCCACACAAGTCCAAAAATCATGAAACTAATTTAAATGAAAATAGACTTGTATGTATCATAGGCATGAGGAATTAGAAAATAATGAGTATTGGGCATGTTTTAATTTGGTTATGTTTCAATGACCTAAAACATGCACAGTCATGGAAAATGATTTAATTATCAAAGGATCCATGTTGAAAATTGAGGAAAATAGATTCATTAGAACCCTAACATCATGCAATATCTATGATAAAATTTTTGAGGCATGAGATCAAGTATATTATGGTTTGAAAGCAACTATGTTGGTTCGGGCACATGGTAATGATAGGAGTTTGAGCATTTAATACTCTCTCATGGAGCAACAAAAATTGAGGAAATCATGGGGCTTTCGAAGATAGATGTATGGGCTACCTCTGTCTGAAGTTATGTGATTTATGCTTGAGAGATTGCCTACCTTTTCTTGATGTTAAGAAAACCAAGGGTTTATGACGAAGAAGATGGTGGTATCTCCTTGTTCCAAGCCTTCTCCTCCTTGCTCCTTCGTCCTCAGCCCTTCTCTTCATTCTCCAAAGCTCCAGCAACGTTCTATGGGTTGGTAGCGACGAATTGGGGGTGTATTGACTAGCTATAAGATCCTAACTTCTAAAAACTCCTCCTTTCCATAAAACTCTGAATTTCTATATTTATCTCCCTATTTCTCTCCTTTATCAACCTAATAGGATTGGGGAGAGGCTTAATTTCATGGTAAGGAGTTTTGGATAAGTCTAGGGCTCCTTTTTAGGATATATATGGGTTAATTAATATATCTAACCCTTTACTAATTATTACTATTTTTATATAGAAATTTAACTTAATTATCTCACATCCCAAGATGGGCTCTTCTCAATTGGGCCCACTCTATTATGTTTGGACCACTAATATAACCCATCTTTTATTTATCTTAATAGATTTTGATTTAATTCTCTTTATTTCAATTTAATCCCCTTTTATCTAATCTATTTAATTCTATTTCACATTTATTTAATTACATTTTTCATTTTATTTAGGATTTAAAATCAGAGTTGCTACACCTCATCACCTACCCAGCATGCTCTCTCTCCACCGAAGACTAGCTACTACAGAAGGGCCCAATTCCTTCCACAAGAGCAGAGTCAGATGACGCTCCATCTCTCCTTTGATGCCATGTCCATCTGGCATATGCTTCCAACTACCACCAATGGCCATGCAATATGGTTTGGAGAGGGGAAATAGGCATAGAGGACCTCTGACATATGCTTAAAAAAGGATGAACAGTGGACAAGAGATGTAATGAACAAGTTTTGAATTTTCATATTGATGTACAGAAGCACCTTAACTCTATCTCCCTGTCTCTCCCTCTAGTTTTTTGACTTAAACATCGAAGGATTCTCCTCCAAGATCATTCCTAGATCACCCCGTACAGTTCTTATAAATTGCAAATGCTAGCAACATTTTTCTTACTAACAAATTTAAGAGCCAGTGAAATCAAACAATGAAAGCAACGACTTTTCAAACTCTATAATATATACTGTTACTCACTCAAACCTTATGACCCAACTAAATGATGTTGTATTGCAAATAGCTGGTTACCATGATCGTCCAAAAGCTATAAAATATGTGAGAACTTTGTGCTAGACTTGGAGAAAAATCTATTAATTAATCCTCAGGGGGCATAACTGATATATTTTGTCTTCAGACACTCTTTCCTTGAGACTGCATATCCATTAAATTTGTCATATATAGATTGGGAAAAAATAAAAATTCTAGTAAGAAGTCAAAGAATCATCTTAACATTTTAGAATGAAGTCGACTTTTTGACGAGTGAATGGCTGCTACAATATTGTCTAGGGGCTGATAGGTGCAATTTTAATTCTTAGTGTACAGTATATAAATGTAATGCACAAGGATATTAGTGTTTGCTACCCTCTAAAAGATTCAATGTAAATATATTGTGAAAGGTATTCGTAGTTACATCCTTTCTCTGTTAGTTTATATTTGAATGTGAAGAGGACCAACATCGTCTTCTTCTCAAGCCATCAGATGAGGACCAACAATGGGCCGAATCCCTCATCAAGTGACCACTATCGGACAAATCACCCATCAGTGTTTAAGATTCTTCGTATTGGAGACATGCCACTTAGGATCTCCAAATTCCCTCCATGTCTCCTCCCCCTTTCGAGGATGGGGTGTCCAGGGGTCTTTGTGGAAGATATGGAATCTAGAGATGTCACCTCCTCCCCCCATTCCCTTTTCTTGTAGAACCGAGGTTCAGGAGAAGTTTGTGACCTACATGAGGCCCATAGGAATTCCTTCATCCTCAAATCTCTCCTGACCTTGTCAAGCCTCTCTTTGTCCCATTGTCCTCATAGCGAACATATTAATGAGGGAGTTGTAGGCAGAGCCATGCTCCATTACACACTCCTCAGTGCCTTTCCTCTGAGGTCCCTAGCAAAAGGATCTTCTTAACATCTAGCTAGGTTGATTGATAGATAATCCAAAGCACCCAATAACCAAGCCAGTTTTCACATGTAGCGAAGTCAGTGGCTCAGCGAGTGACTTCACTCCTTTTGGTCGGCCCAATAGACTTCAAATTGTACCTTATATATTTTTATTTTTTTATGTAAGGATTATGCTAAAAAAGGTGACACACCATCTACCCTTTGGCCATTATTAAAGGAAATATTTTCATTATTTTTTGAAATGACAACATACATGGCTTCTCCTAATAGTGAAACATCCTCACAACATCTTCATTGTAGCTTTGGGGCACAGGCTTACCTTGCAGCTTGTCAATTTGTATGCTTCCTTGCCACAAACCTCGACTACTTGGTACAATCGTTCGCAATTGGGGGCCAGCTTCCCTACTATACTAGGTGGTCGAGAGACTTCAACCTTCCTGAGTACCAAATTCCCAGGAATAGACTGTCTCTTACTTACTCAAGTGTTATAGTATTAATCCATCTTTCTTTAGTACTCTACCAGCTTGATGCTTGCAAGGTCTCAGGCCTCTTGAATGAGGATGTTGTTTTCCCTAATTGCTAGGTTGTTGGTATCAGTCCAGTATTGGATTACTCTGAGGGAGGGGCTTCGAACCTCGAGGGGAATGATTACTTCAGTGTTGTATGTTAGCTGGAAGGGGGTTCCCCCGTCGATGCCCTAAGGATGGTGTGTTAGGCCCATAACATGCTGGGCAATCTTTTTCAGCCATCTACTTCTAGCTTTCTCGAACTTAGTCTTGAGTCCTCGTAAGGAAGACTTGTTGATGTTCTTTACCAGGCCATTCACTTGTAGATGAGCCACTAAGGTGAAGTGGTTATGAATTCGTAGCTCGACTCACCTTTCCTTGAAACAGAAGCAGTTGATTGGCGGCCATTGTCACTTACCATCACCCTCGAAGTGCTGAAGTGACACATGATCGTCTACCATACGAACTCCAGACAATTTCTGTGGAGTGATTCTGGATATAGCTTCGGCCTCGGTCCATTTGGTGAAGTCGTTGACTGCAATGATCATGAACTTTTTTTGTACATGAGTCATTGGAAAATTGCCCAAAATAGCAATTCCCCATTTTTAAAAAAGGATATGGCTCAGAGAGATTGGCGAGAGTGGCCACCAGTCGATAGGTAAGGTGGTTGTACTCCTAATAGCGATCGCACTTGCATACACGATCCATATATACAATCAATTTGAAGCGTCGGCCGCCAATATCCTTACTATAGCATGATCTATGCCACCATTCTCCCACCCTGGTGTGCCCCTTGGATCCCCTCTTGGACCTCTTCCATGGCTCGCCTTACCTTAGTTGGGTCCTCACGGGCGGACGCTCCACCACGCCTACCTCTCGAAGCCATGGATGTAATAAATTTCAGCCAACATTAGAGCTAGGTTACTAAGTTTTCTAACCATTTTCTTATCTATCTTTCACTTCTTATTAGTGTTTTCTACACATGTGGACATACTTAGCATGCAATGGGGATGATGACTTAGGTATATTCATGTGCAATCTCAACCGTCGCTCTGATACCAATCTCTGTGACGGCCCTCATTATACCGGTACGGTTATACAACCCATGTCGGTATAGCGAGAGTCCTCACAGTGGGACATTTACCCAAACGATACAAAAAGCTGAGATACACGCGAATATACAACAGAGTAGCGGAAGTAAAAGACAATTGTTCTCATTTATTCATCATCCACATTAAACATACATGAAATTCGCAATTAACATAAGAGCTAAAAGTTCTCATAATTAAAATTGCTGAAATTTAAATACATAATGTCCACACTTATACATTCTTTTCATGATAACTCTAGTACAACGTTCAAATTACATACTATGAAATGCACAAGTCACAAGAACTCCAAAGACTAATCTCCGCGCTCGGAGTCCGTCTCCGCTGTCTCCTCCAACGGTTCCACGTCATCAACTACACCTGTACGCCGAAGCAAGGAGTGAGTCTAAAGACTCAGCAAGCAACACTACTCATAACATACACGTATAGGTCATAGCGTTTCTTACATACACATTCACAATTTTCAACACATGGCATGCTAGTCATTTGAAAGTTTCAACCTATCATGAAAGTTTTACCAATTAATACATGGATCATGCTTTCAGATTTCTAAGAATAAAACTTTACCTATCACATGCTCTCTATTCAATTTACTCATGAAATTTTACCTTTAAAGAACCAAGACATGAGAGCTACCAACATGAACACTGTGCATATATGAAAAGAAAACACGACTAGCATGGATATTACATGTTTTAAACACATGCATAGACATTTTCACATGCTTTAAGTTGCTGGTTTCACATGGTTTTATGGCTGTAAACCTACACATGAGAGCTACAATGTTGTTTAAAACATACCATGTGCACAACCATCATGCTATTTTGCACACGTGCTCATCAATTATCCCTAACATGGATTCTAGACATTTTTGCACACATAAACATGATGATAACAACATGAAATTACTGATTTCACATAGTTTCAGATTTGTCTCACATGGATTTCAATGTCATATTCTCACATTTTTAGTTTCACATTTTCTTTACACAAGTTTCCCATTCCACATGGTTGCACTTTACACATACACATTTCACACTGTTCACTTACACATTTACACATGAACACATACACATTACACATTTTAGGAGCCGTGACACATAGCCCAAACCACCAAAGAAGCATATACACATCACATTACACATAGACGCCATCTAGGCATTCCAATGGCGACTCTTGGACTGTGCAGACCGGGAGAACAAGTCTCCACCCTAACCAGTGGTACTTGTCCACCTCCAGGATTCCCCCCTAATGCCCTTAGGGTCACTTACACATTGAACTTTCTCAGGGGGACTTTTCCTTGATACAGTTCCACTACCCTCTACGGAAGCAGTGTCACATTGGCATAGTTACACATTTACACATTTTACCGATTTACACATGTTTTACACATATCACTTTTCATCTCATTCACTTTCTCACTCACATGCATATCTCTGTGTTTTTCCTGACATGACACTACAGATTTCAGGAGTTTAGCACACAGTAAATTCACTAATCATGTAACGACCCTCCTCATACAGGTACAATTATACCAATCCCCATCGGTATAAAGAGCGTCATTACAGTGGGATAAAACCAAACACTAGCCGATAGGTTGAAAAGTACGTAGATAGCAATTGATTTCAGCGGAATAAATACAACAATTTAACTTAGTCCATCACCATCCCATATTCCACAATCTATATAGTGCAAAATAGAACGACAATGTCCACATTATTACATGATGAAAGAGCTACATTGTCCAAATAACATTTTTATTCAACTATGAAAGGAAAATACAACTACTACTTGCTTCTCAAAAGCCTCTCCTCCAAGATAGCGCCTCTCCCCTTAGCACGGAATACCTGTCAACCTGTACGCCGAAGCAAGGGTGAGTCCAAAGACTCAGCAAGTAAAACAAAGACTTAATCTTAAACATATCACATTCACATTAAGCTATTAAACACTCATACTATCATTTAACTCCCAAACACATGGAACATACTCTTAGCTATCAACACATTTTAATCACCTAGACATGCCTCATTCTATCATATGTTTATTCTAAATCCTGGATACTATTACTATACACTTGTACATATTCTCTACACTTAACACATAACATGATCCCTACATCTCCACATTAATTCATTTCATGACATATTTCTACAACTAGAACATAGAATTTGACATAAAGGAATGAACAAACTAATATGATGACTATTCACTTTTCACATGCACTTTTCATATTTAATTCACATTTTGCTTGCTGTTTTAAATGTGCATACATCTCATACACATGGTTTCATATTTTATAACATGAATTGAGAAGTTAAAACATGGTTAAATTGGTTGGCAACAATAATTACTAAAGCATGAAACTTTGTACTAAGCAAACATCACATCTAGCATGGAACCTAATTAATATTACACGTATTTATCACCTTCATAACTACACTTTACTTGCTAATTTGACATGAATTACATTCAATACATGGATTTACATATGTTCATATGTTATCTTATCCAATTCACAATTCTACATTTTCATCTTTCATGTTGCATAAATGACATGGTTACTCATGTTTATTCACACACACTATTACATGAAGAACAATAAACTACATGGCATGATGATAAGCATGATATTGAAAATGAGGTAATTAATGCATGAAACATGAACATTATGCATTACTACATCGGCTTTCACATGCAAGCACACTCTCAATAACATTAACTGTCTCTTACATATCTTTTCACATATTCTTCACATCATTTACTCTTTGGTTTTCATTTATCACATATCATATCATTTGCACTCATCATGTGCCACATTCGCATATAATCTTACACTTTATACATATTTCAATTACTTAAAATGCCATGACACATAGTCCTAACTACCTTTTGGAGGACACAAACAAATATCTCATACTCATAACTCATCACATCTCATAACACATAACTCATAACACAACTCATATCACATACCCACCACCTAGGCAATGAAGTGGTGAATCTTGGTACTGCGCAGACCGGAGAAGCCCTCTCCACCCTATCCAGTGGTACTTGTCCCCTCCGGGTTTTTCCTAATGCCTTTAGGACAAACTTTTACAATGTAGAGCCTTCCATAGGGACCTTTCTATGTACAGCTCTCGAAGCCTCTAGGGTAGCAGTGTCATTCCTTGGCCCAATTATTACACATTCACTCATTCACATTTTCACACACTAGTCACGTATTGTTCATATACTATTTAATCCATTTTCACACCTTATTTACCTTTTGCCTATATCTCATTTGACCTAATCATGATACTATGGTTTTTCAGAAGTAACAATTCCTATTACAATTCTAAACATGCAGCAAATTACTGAATTACATAAGATTAGTTTTTATCATATCAAATATGAATAATCCGCATAGTTTAACTAATAATTACTATTACTGTCATCAGATTATTCCAAATTTTTATCCTAGGTTACTAATAGTAAACATATCACATCTTCAATTTTCTGGATTTTTCAAACAGTAAATATAATTTCTACAATTTAAAAACAGATTTCAGTCATATTTATCGAAATATCATTAGCATGAGACATATCAATATGTTTAGGCATTAACAGAACAAAGCCTAATACCAACATTCATCTGTCATGGAAAATTTATGAAACCTAATTCATCACAAAATCTATTTATACTAGATTTAAACATGTTCAGATCATGCTCATTACTCAGTCATGAATTTTAATAATTAACATGGTTCATAGAAAATTTAGGCAACCTCATGATATGACTTACTGACGGTATACAATTACCCATAAAAATTTCAGAGTATACCCATGTCCAGAAATATTTAAACAGCAAAAGAAGATCAAAAAGTAACACTTTCAGGTCCTGAAGAAGTAGACGTCAAGGGATGTTGCCGTCAACTTCTTCTGAAGAACTTGACTGCAACCTATGTGCCTTCTACTTGCTCCCAGCAGCCATGCATACGACTTTTCATACAACAGTGAATTCGGGGTTCCAGGATGCGAGAAAAATCCGTAAAAATACCTAGGACTTAAGGGACATGTATAGGATCAAGATCTAGGTTTACTTGCCTCTTAAAAAAATCTACAAAGATCAGAATTTTCGGTGAAGCCCTTTTCGGCCCTGTGAAAAGTTGCTCGGAAACGCCTTAGATCTTCTTCTCCTGTCGATGTAGATGGCTCCTCGGAGTTGGAATCTCTTCCTCTATGCATAGGCTATCCTCCAGATGTTGTAGCTCTTTGGGGAACACCTCCAGTTGATAGATCCGCTTCTAAAGATCAGCTTTTCACCATCTCGGAGCTAGGGTTTTCACCAAATGTTGAAAGCCTTTTCCTCATCCAGAGTGGGTATTTATAGGTTCAAGGGTTGGGTACGCATTAGGGTAGGTTACCCAATTGTAGGAAGGGTTTCCTAATCTAAAACTAGCCAAAACAAGGACATTACAATTCTGGAACCGTTACGCAGCTGATATTAACGTCAACATCGTTGTAGTCAACCTGGCAGTTGACGTCAAGGTCTGGCCGCCAGAATGTGGTTGGCGTCCAGGGGGTGGCCGCCCACTGGGGGTTGGCGTCCAGTCTGGCCGCCAGCAGTGTCTTGGCGTCCAGGTCCTGGCCGCCAGCAGTCCTGAGCAGCCGAAACACAGACAGACCTAGAATTTCATGCATAAATGCACTAAAATAATATTGTATATGCAAAAATAATTTCATATATCATTACCACATAAAATACTTGCATTATGTAATATTTAATTAATTACAACTTACACTAATCATAATTAAGAACAATATGCATCAATACATACATATATGCACACATACGTACACATTGCATAATTACATACATTACGCATGAACTTATGATTAAAATGTGTCCTTATTAGTTAAATATTGATGCATATTATCATCCATGTACTTTACACACCCTAAATAATTTAACATGCTTAAAGTAGATAAATATTATTTAAACAATGATAACACATGTATGTATACATACGCACACCCTAACACTAACTACGTGCATTAAAATAATTAAATACAATAGGCACCTCAATAATTAGATAATTCACACACATTTAAATATATAATTTGCATGCTCAGAAATAAACTCATGATTACTTACAAAGTGTATGATAATAATTTTCTACTATGTGTACAACACGCACCAGAATGCTACAATACATGATACTAGATAATGCATTATACATTGATAGATAATGTGCTATTTATGTATGTTGATCTGTATGGAATAGCATACATATACTTACATGGTCCATAGCAAATACCTATTACATGGACAATGTTATCTATGTATTATTCATATACTATAGATGAATTGATGTAAGTAGGATTAAATAGATAGATAGCACATGCATAAAGTAACATACATATATTATATATATATATATATATATATATGTACTTCATATATTTACTACATAATTATATACACATGCATGAAGTAGATAACTACAACATGCACATCAGAAATTCAATTATCATGCATAATATGACTTAAGTATTATGAGTCTAAGATTTTTAGTATTCACAATATACCTCAATGTAGCTAATTGCCTCTTCTCATGTAAAATATTATATATATATATCATGCATATGTTCATAAGAAGCATAAAATTTATAGTAAGCATAGTGAAATACACATTCTATGCACACAACAAGAAATATCCACACATAATATAAAAGAATAAAAATTCGGGGTATCACAAATCCGGTTGGGTTAAACAATATCTAACCACCTTACGATAACATACACGAATTTTTACATTTCACATGGAAAATACATAACCCCTTATATACTGGTCCAAATGGCCTGAAATTTTAAACACATGCTATTTTCGGGTTCAGGTCATACATTCAATTTTTCAGATTTTTCTGAGCTAATAGAATTTACAGAAAATCAAATACCTATTTCGCATGCCATTCACACTTAAGTTGACATGGAGTTTAACACATCATGCATTTTTGCCACTTACTGTTTCAACATAGACTACTATTATATGCATGACCTGAGAATATAGAATTATCCTAAATCATACAACCATAGATCGATCACCACAAATCTTTCTTTCATGGCTTTTTATTTACCGAACCGAATTTATTAGCAATTTAGGCAAGCATGGACAATTATCAAAAATTGAGTATATGCATACTGATCCACTAATCTTCATGATCTGACAAACTGAGGCATTCAGACTAGTCATAATCATAAAGTATAGATTGGCAAGATTATCGACAAATCATGCTTACAAATTCATGGGATACAATTCTCTAACATTCACCACCACACATCACACTCATCCACACACCACATTTAACAGTATACATAATGTATAGGGTTACCATATATCCTCATCATGGAACCATACCGAAAATAGTTGTATAGGAAGGGCAGAACAGGTCACTGTTCTGTCCAGAGGAACTTGGCGGCGGTCTCTGGCCGTTGACTCAGTGTCAGCGGCATGGTCGATGGACGCCAAGCATAATCTCAGCGTCCAGTGACCTTGCCGTCAATGCAGGTCTGTGCAGAAACACAGACCCGAGCTCTCAAGTTGGTGAATGTGAGGGTCTAGGACTAGAGGAAAAATTCATAAAAATTGTAGAATCGACCTAGACACATACGGGGACGTTATGATTAGGTCACTTGCCTTTAGAATTGCTCAAAGGATCTAAGGTGCTGGTGAAGCCCTCCTTGGGCAGTCCCAAGAAGGTGCAGAACGTCCTCCAAGATCTCCTTCCTCCGGGCTCCTGGGTGATCTCCACAGCAAGGGATGTCAGGGAGGTCTTCTCCTTCAGTCCAGCTAGCTTCTTGTCGAGGAAGATGGCCGGATCCAGCTTCAGAGGGTCGGATCTTTGGGTGCAAAGTGGGGGTTTTCTCACAGCTCATAAGCTAGGGTTTTTCCTTTGGTTTCTCTCTTGCAAAGGTGAAGAGAGGGGTGGGAGAAGGCAGATCCGGGTTCAGACATAAGGGGAGGCCTCTCTCCCACTAACAGGTGACAAGATGCTCTCAGAGCCGTTGGGGCAGCTCCCCAATGGCTGAGCTTTCTTGTTTCCGAAATTTCTGGCTCTGCTGCGCATGCAGGCCAGAGAAATAGCGTCCATATCGTTAGACGCCAGGATTAGTGTTGGCGTCCATGTCTGGACGCTGACACCACCTCAACGGCTAGGGGTTGACGCCAAGATGGCATTCGGCCAGAAGTCTAAAATATGTAGAAAACTATGCATGCCATGCATATATACATGTAATATGAATATGGTAGTGTATCCATACTATCACCATTCAATACATGCATTATTACATATAGTATAAACACATGCACACGTAATTGTACTAATTAATACGTACGTAAATACGTATATACATACACAAGCACAAATATACACACACAAATACAATTAATGCGACGGAAATTCGAGGGCCTTACACCCTCTCCCCCTTAAGAAACTTCGTCCTCGAAGTTAGAACGACACTACTCAAACAAAAGGGGATACTTCTTCTTCATCGCATCCTCAAGCTCCCAAGTAGCCTCCTCTCGTGAGAAGTTCCGCCATAGGACCTTCACCGACGCATTCTCTTGTTCCGAGATGCTGAACCTTTCGGTCAAGAATGGCTACTGGTTGCTCGACATACGAAAGATCTGGCTGGATCTCCACTGGCTCATGACTAATCACATGAGACGGATCTCGGACATACTTCCTGAGCATAGATACGTGGAATACAGGGTGAACGCTAGCCAAAGCTGGGGGTAATGCTAGCTCATATGCCACGCTGCCCAAACGTCTGAGAATCTCATATGGGCCAATGAATCTAGGGCTTAGCTTGCTATGCCTGCCAAATCTGACGACACCACGAGTAGGCGATATCTTCAAGAAGACATGATCGCCAACCTCGAACTCCAAATCCTTCCTTCTGTTGTCGGCATAACTCTTCTGCCTATCCTGTGCCGCAACAAGCCTTTTCCTGATAAGCTGAATCTTATCCGAAGTTTCCTGAACTAACTCCGGTCCGATCAACTGCCTATCACCAGTCTCCTCCCAACATAAGGAGATCTGCAGGGCCTACTATACAACGCCTCGAATGGAGCCATACCAATACTAGCATGAAAGCTGTTGTTGTATGCGAACTCCACAAGAGGTAAATGACGCTCCCAATCATCCTTCCAATCCAGAACACATGCTCTCAACATATCCTCGAGCGTCTGGATAGTCCTCTCGGACTGTCCATCGGTCTGGGGATGAAACGCCGAACTGAGCTTCAGCTCCGAACCTAACGCATCCTGAAGACCCTTCCACAATCTCGAAGTAAATCTCAGATCTCGATCCGAAATGATCGACTTCGGCACACCATGCAATCTAATGATACCACTAACATACAATCTAGCTAAACTCTCTACCGACTGCTTCTTCTTCATGGGCAAGAAATGAGCAGTCTTCGAGAATCTATCTACAACAACCCAAATCGAGTCATTGCCCCTCTAGATCGAGGCAAACCCAAAACGAAGTCCATAGTGACAGCTTCCCACTTCCACACTGGGATATCCATCCTCTGCATAAGGCCGATGGTCGCTGCGCTCGGCTTTCACTTGCTGACATACTAGACATCTAGACACATAATCCGCAACATCCTTCTTCATGCCGGACCACCAAATGATCTCTTCAGGTCTTGATACATCTTAGTGTTACCCGGATGAATAGAGAATCGCGATCTATGAGCCTCCGCTAACACATGCTCACGGACATCTACTACATCAGGGACACACACACGGTGCTGAAATCTAATCACACCGTCCTCATCACGAGCAATGCCCTCCTTACCCACTAACTCTAACAATCTAGGGTCGGCTTTCTGCTGCTCAATCACCTCATCCAAGACTGAGGATCTAAGGGATAGCTGAGCTACAAAAGCCTGACACAGCGATGGCTCTAACTCGGTCATAGAGCACGCTGCATCCTCAACATCTTCCAATCCTGCTGGAGCGAAGACCTCTTTCTACTAAGAGCATCTGCTACGACGTTCGCCTTTCCAGGATGATACTGAAGGTCGAAGTCATAGTCCTTCAAGAACTCAATCCATCTCCTCTGCCTCAGGTTTAATTCCTTTTGGGAGAAAAGATACTTCAAGCTCTTGTGGTCGGTAAACACTCATAAATACACCAAAAAGAGCGCCTCCAGACTTTAGTGCCTGCATGCAACCACAGCTGCGAGCTCCAATCATGAGTCGGATAGTTCCTCTCATGCTCCTTCAACTGATGAGAAGCATAAGCCACTACCCTATCTTGCTGCATGAGCACATAGCCTAACCAATCTGAGATGCATCCGTATAAATGGCAAAACCTTCTGGACCACAAGGCAATACCAATATCGGAGCAGAAGTAAGCTTAGCCTTCAATAGCTGAAAGCTACGCTCACATGCCTCAGACCATATGAACTTCTCACCCTTCCTGGTCAGCTTTTTCAAAGGGGCGGCGATGGATGAGAAACCCTCAATGAATCGCCGATAATAACCAGCTAACCCAATGAAACTACGAATCTCCGAAGGAGTCTGGGGAATCTCCCAATCCATAACTGCCTGGACCTTTACTGGATCAACTGCAACACCAGCGCAGGAGATGACATGCTCGAGAGTGAACCTCGCGCAACCAGAACTTGCACTTGCTGAACTTCGCATACAGCTTGTGCTCACGGAGAACCTCTAAGACTAACCTCAAATGCTGACGTGCGTGGCCTCATCTGGAGAATAGACCAACACGTCATCAATGAACACAACAACAAAGCTATCTAAATACGGACTAAACACCCGGTTCATGAGATCCATGAACGCTGCAGGGGCGTTGGTCAATCTGAAAGAAAGAACCAAGAACTCATAATATCCATAACGGGATCTAAATGCCGACTTGGACACATCCTCACTCCGAATCCTCAACCGATGATAACCAGATCGCAAGTCAATCTTAGAAAAGACTGATGCATCCTACAACTGGTCAAACAGATCATCAATCCGAGGTAAGGGGTACATGTTCTTCACAGTCCCTTGGTTCAACTTCCTATAGTCAATACACAACCTAAGTGACCCATCTTTCTTCTTGACAAATAATACAGTGCGCCCCAAGGGAAACACTAGGCGAATGAATCCCTTATCAAGCAATTCTTGCAATTGCTTCCTCAACTCGCT
Source organism: Colocasia esculenta (assembly GCA_014218235.1). NCBI lineage: Eukaryota > Viridiplantae > Streptophyta > Magnoliopsida > Alismatales > Araceae > Colocasia > Colocasia esculenta. The sequence goes on from JACBKR010001259.1 coordinate 38,461, forward strand.
AACTCTGCAGGGCCATCCGATATGGGGCCTTCGAGATAGGAGATGCCTGGAAGCAACTCTATAGTGAACTCTATCTCCCTGTCCGGTGGAAATCCAGACAAGTCATCGGGAAAGACATCTGGAATGTCCTGCACCACATCGATCTCTGCAAGAGTCAGTGACGAACCAGCATCGGGTACTAGCATAACCCTGGCAAGAAATTCGTCACAACCCTTGTTCACCATGCGCATCGCCTTCATGGCGGAGATGACTAACTTTCCCGCTAAGTTCTTTGGCAAGGGATGAGAGAACTCGTCCTCACCAGGAATGCAGAAAACAATCCTCTTCCGACGACAATCCACTAACGCATAGTGCTCCTCTAGCCAATCCAGACCAAGAATAGCATCATAGTCCTTCATCTTAGCAAGAAGAAACACCATCTAGGATTCTATCCTCAATGCACACAGTAACGACGGAATGCACTTCCTAGTCGATACCGTACCCGCAGGGGTGTGCACAGACAAAGGGACCTCTAACTCCTCAGACTCTACGCCTGACTCTAGGGCTAACTACCTAGCGAACCGCTCAGAAATGAACGAGTGAGTAGCACCCGTATCAACAAAACCTGAGCGTGCACACCTAAAAGCAAAATGGTACCTTCGGTGACATGCTCCGCCTGCTCGGCGTCCTCGCGTGCCAAAGCAAACACTCGAGCTGGGCTCGAGGCCTTCCTGGTCTTCCTGTAGCTGCGCGGCTGCCGCTACTGCTGGGGTTGGCGCTCCACGCTGAGCTCCCTGCTGAAGTCTTGGGCAATCCTTGATCTTGTGTCGCTGCTCCCACACTTCAAGCATCTACCCGCTACCAACCAGCACTCGGAACCACCATGTGTCTTCCCGCAATGGGGACACTCTTTCTTCACACCAGGGGAACGTACAGAAGGTACCTGAGAGTTGCTGACTGTCCACAATCGCTGCGGTGTCTGGTACACCGTTTTCTTCTTATCCTGCCGCTGGAATGTCGCTGCCGGCCTCTTCTGCGAAGCCTTCTTTTCCTCCAGATATTGCTCATTTCTCCCTCCTGCCTGCAGGCAGCACTGAGGGCCTCGTCTAGCGTGCGGTGGTCAAACGCCACGAGTCTCGTCCGCAGTGATGGCTTGAGTCCCATCACAAATTTCTTTGTCTTCCTGTGCTCATCCTCTACGATATGCGGTGCATACTTAGAAAGTTCAGAAAACCTTGCCTCGTATTCCAGCACGGTCATGGAGCCCTGTGTTAGGGAGAGAAATTCCTGCTCCATTTTGTCCTGGATATGCTCTGGGACGAACGTGGCTCGAAAGAGTCTCACGAACGCGTCCCACGTCACGTCTACTGCTCCATCCTCAAAGCGTGTACGCAGTAGGGAGGACCACCATACATCCGCTCTCTCTGCAATACACCTTCATAAGCACCAACTAACAAATTCTAATTAAGCAGACATACAAACATACAAAATTAAAAGTCTACCTGTAGCATGTAGGTGGCTATTGTCACCTTATCTTCATCAGGGCACCTGATGGCTCGGAAGATTTTCTCTGTCCCCTTAACCAGCTTTCTGCCATTAATGGATCACTCTCCCCCTTAAAAGAGGGTGGGGTCATCCTCTTGAATCGCTCCATGAGGGAGGTCCACCATGGTCCTGAGCTGGTGCCTGAGCCTGCTACATTAACAATAAACAATATACGATAAACACAATATCATGCAATTTAAAAAGCAAACTACTTAGTTGTTTCATTATTCTACCTAGGCCTCCAACTGTGCCTGGAGTGCTGCCTGGGTATGAGCCTACGTCTGCATGGCTTGTACCAGACCTTGCATGAATACTCCGTAATCCACAGGCGGCGGTGGGGGAAGTACAGGGCCTCGTGGTGCTGGGGCCTGTTGCTCCGCTTGCTCATCACGTCGCGGCTCGTCCTCACGGGCGACGCTCCACCACGCCTACCTCTCGAAGCCATGGCTGTAATAAATTTCAGCCAACATTAGAGCTAGGTTACTATTTTTCTAACCATTTTCTTATCTATCTTTCACTTCTTATTAGTGTTTTCTACACATGTGGACATACTTAGCATGCAATGGAGATGATGACTTAGGTATATTCATGTGCAATCTCAACCGGTCACTCTGATACCAATCTCTGTGACGGCCCTCATTATACCGGTACGGTTATACAACCCACGTCGGTATAGCGAGAGTCCTCACAGTGGGACAATTACCCAAACGATACAACAGCTGAGATACACGTGAATATAAAACAGAGTAGCGGAAGTAAAAACAATTGTCCTCATTTATTCATCATCCACATTAAACTTACATGAAATTCGCAATTAACTTAAGAGCTAAAAGTTCTCATAATTTAAATTGCTGAAATTTGAATACATAATGTCCACACTTATACATTCTTTTCATGATAACTCTAGTACAACGTTCAAATTACATACTATGAAATGCACAAGTCACAAAGAACTCCAAAGACTAATCTCCGCGCTCGGAGTCCGTCTCCGCTGTCTCCTCCAACGGTGCCACGTCACCAACTACACTTGTACGCCGAAGCAAGGAGTGAGTCTAAAGACTCAGCAAGCAACACTACTCATAACATACACGTATAGGTCATAGCGGTTTCTACATGCACATTCACAATTTTCAACACATGGCATGCTAGTCATTTGAAAGTTTCAACCTATCATGAAATTTACCAATTAATACATGGATCATGCTTTCAGATTTCTAAGAATAAAACTTTACCTATCACATGCTCTCTATTCAATTTACTCATGAAATTTTACCTTCAAAGAACCAAGACATGAGAGCTACCTACATGAACACTGTGCATATATGAAAGGAAAACACGACTAGCATGGATCTTACATGTTTTTAAACACATACATAGACATTTTCACATGCTTTAAGTTGCTGGTTTCACATGGTTTAATGGCTGTAAACCTACACATGAGAGCTACATGTTGTTTAAAACATACCATGTGCACACCAATCATGATATTTTGCACACATGCTCATTAATTATCCCTAACATGGATTCTAGACATTTTTGCACACATAAACATGATGATAACAACATGAAATTACTGATTTCACATGGATTTCAATGTCATATTCTCACATTTTAGTTTCACATTTTCTTTACACAAGTTTCCCATTCCATATGGTTGCACTTTACACTACACATTTCACATGTTCACTTACACATTTACACATGAACACATACACATTACACATTACAAATTACACATTTTAGGTGTCGTGACACATAGCCCAAACCACAAAGAAGGACATATACATCACATTACACATAGACACCATCTAGGAATTCCAATGGTGACTCTTGGACTGTGCAGACCGGGAGAACAAGTCTCCACCCTAACCAGTGGTACTTGTCCACCTCTAGGATTCCCCCTAATGCCCTTAGGGTCACTTACACATTGAACTTTCTCAGGGGGACTTTTCCCTGATACAGTTCCACTACCCTGTACGGAAGCAGTGTCACATTGGCACAGTTACACATTTACACATTTTACCGATTTACACAAGGTTTTACACATATCACTTTTCATCTCATTCACTTTCTCACTCACATGCATATCTCTATTTTTCCTGACATGGCACTACAGATTTCAGGAGTTTAGCACACAGTAAATTCACTAATCAGGTTGGGTTAAACAATATCTAACCACCTTACGATAACATACACGGATTTTTACATTTCACATGGAAAATACATAACCCCTTATATACTGGTCCATATGATCTGAAATTTTAAACACATGCTATTTTCGGGTTCAAGGTCATACATTCAATTTTCAGATTTTTCTGAGCTACATAGAATTTACAGAAAATCAAATACCTATTTCGCATGCCATTCACACTTTAGTTGACGTGGATAACACATCATGCATTTTTGCCACTTACTGTTTGAACAGAGACTACTATTATATGCATGACCTGAGAATATAGAATTATCCCAAATCATACAACCAGAGATCGATCACCACAAATCTTTTTTCATGGCTTTTTATTTACCGAACCGAATTTATTAGCAATTTAGGCAAGCATGGACTTATCAAAAATTGAGTATATGCATACTGATCCACTAATCTCATGATCTGACAAAACTGAGGCATTCAGACTAGTCCTAATCATAAAGTATAGATTGGCAAGATTATCGACAAATCATGCTTACAAATTCATGGGATACAATCTCTAACATTCACCACCACACATCACACTCATCACACACCACATTTAACAGTATACATAATGTATAGGGTTACCATATATCCTCATCTCGGAAACCATACGAAAAATAGTTGTATAGGAAGGGCAGAACAGGTCACTGTTCTGTCCAGAGGAACTTGGCGGCGGTCTCTGGCCGCTGACTCAGTGTCAGCGGCATGCTCGATGGACGTCAAGCATAATCTCAGCGTCCAGTGACCTTGCCGTCAATGCAAGTCTGTGCAGAAAACACAGACCCGAGCTCTCAAGTTGGGGTGAATGTGAGGGTCTAGGACTCATGGGAAAATTCCTAAAAATTGTAGAATCGACGTAGACACAAACGGGGACGTTATGGTTAGGTCACTTGCCTTTTAGAAATTGCTCCAAAGGATCTAAGGTGCTGGTGAAGCCTCCTTGGGCAGTCCCAAGAAGGTGCAGAACGTCCTCCAAGATATCCTTCCTCCGGGCTCCTGGGTGATCTCCCAGCAAGGGATGTCGGGGAGGTCTTCTCCTCAGTCCAGCTAGCTTCATGTCGAGGAAGATGGGGATCCAGCTTAAGAGTGTCGGATCTTTGGGTGCAAAGTGGGGGTTTCTCACAGCTCAGAAGCTATGGTTTTTCCTTTGGTTTCTCTCTTGAAAAGGGTGAAGAGAGGGTGGGAGAAGGCAGATCCGGGTTCAGACATAAGGGGAGGCCTCTTGCCACTCACAGGGTGACAAGATAGCTCTCAGAGCCGTTGGGGACAGCTCTCCAATGGCTGAGCTTTCTTGTTTCCGGAATTTCTGGCTCTGCTGCGTATGTAGGCCAGGAAATAGGCGTCCATATCGTTAGACGCCAGGATTAGTGTTGGCGTCCATGTCTGGACGCTGACACCACCTCAACGGCTAGGGGTTGACGCCAAGATGGCATTCGGCCAGAAGTCTAAAATATGCAGAAAACTATGCATGCCATGCATATATACATGTAATATGCATATGGTAGTGTATCCATACTATCACCATTCAATACATGCATTTTTACATATAGTATAAAACACATGCACACGTAATTGTACTAATTAATACGTACGTAAATACGTATATACATACACAAGCACAAATATACACACACAATACAATTAATGCAACGGAAATTCGAGGGCCTTACATAAGCAATGCTGGATCTGAAGCTAAAACTGAGAAGAAAAGATCTATAGTGAGGGACACTCTCAATTTTCAGAAGCTCTCAAGACTAACACAATGAATGCAGAGAGCTAAGAGCTAGACAATCAAGGGAGTGAGGCTTTTTGCTCTATCAGATGTGCACAGAAAAGTTTGTTGTAAGAGTTGTATATTTTCTGGAGCTTCAGTCTTCTGTATATATCTTCTATTTCAAAATTGAACGTTGAAATGTCCATTGTCTCTAGGCTTTCATTTACGTTAGACTGCATGGTTCTGTAGAGCTTCTTGTTCAGCAGTCCTTAGCTTTCCATGCACGCAACAAGAGAGAGGATCTTTGATGATGTCCGTTATCCCGTACTATCCAACGATGTATTGAGGTGTGCTGTCAGAGACCTGCACGTATTTAAATGCTAAACAATAGACAGCTAAGCTGTCTCTTGTTGTCAGTCAATGTTAGATTGATTTTATACAGAAGTACAAGTTCCATTCTGTTCTTCTAAAAAGATGTTCACAGAATAAGCATGAGAATAGAAGATATCGATTGCATGCATTGCAGTGATACGTTCAGTCATAATAAATGCATGGTTGTCAGAAAGATATACGTGAAGACTTTGACTTTTCAACGTACTCAGAGACGAGTTCAAATATCAAGTCGTTAGATTCCATGAAATTGTTACATGTATGACTTATGAAATCATTATGCAAATGAGTTGATGTTCATGTAAACCGTTGTGCTCTCATAAGCAAATCGATGCATATATAAATCGTTATGCATTAATAACCAAATCGTTATGACTTCATAAGCAAATCGATGCATATATAAATCGTTATGCATTAATAACCAAATCGTTGTAGAGACAAATCGTTGTGACTCCATTAGCAAATTGTTATGCACAAGTCGTTAGAATCAAATCGTTAAAGATAATGCGAATGAATCGTTGTTTGCTGTATCGAATCGTTACAGCGACCAAGTCGTTAATGAATCGTTACAGTAACAGAGTTGTTATGTAACTTATCAAATCGTTACAGGAATCAAATCATTTTGAAACTTGATGAGTCGTTGTGCACTGAAATCGTTGTTCTCACTTATCAAATCGATGTGAGAGTAAATCGTTGTTCTTTCTTAAGAAATCGATGTGATAACTTATCAAATCGTTATGGAAGCGAATCGTTAAGAATACCTAACGAATCCTTATGAAAGCAAATCGTTATGATCACTTACGAAATCGTTGTGAGGGCAAATCATTGCGATCACTTAACGAATCGTTGTGAGGGCAAATCATTGAGATCACTTATCAAATCGTTGTGATGGCAAATCATTGCGATCACTTGTCGAATCGTTGTGATGGCAAATCATTGTGATCACTTGACGAATCGTTGTGAGGGAAAATCGTTGCGATCACTTATCAAATCGTTGTGATAGCAAATCGTTCTGATCACTTGTCGAATCGTTGTGATGGCAAATCGTTGCGATCACTTGTCGAATCGTTATGAAGATGGACTGCAATAGAATAGCAATGACTTATGAAATAGTTATAGAATCAAAATCGATGTGATTGGGGAAATCCTTATGATTCAAAGGAAATCGTTGTACCAACTAACGAGTCGATGTGAACTTATAAAATTTCATGCTTTGAACTTACATTGCTATAGAATAATACTACTTAGCCATTTAGCTTGATATTCCTTGTTTCATTTCCTGTACTCAAATCTCATAGAAAATGTTAGATTAAATTTATATAGTTTTGTTAATCACCAAAATAGATATGTAATTAATTTAAATTATATGGGGATAAACTGATCATCAATCTCCCCCTTTTTGGTGATGACAAAACTTTACAATGAGCATAGATGATCTGAAATAAATCTAAATGAAATTTCGGAAATATAAGAAATATATTTCAGAAGTACTATATTTCTCCCCCTTTTGTCATTAAGCAAAAGGATACCACATGGTAAGAAAGACAGAGAGAAAAGATAGTGAGAAAACAAGAGAGATATATTTAATTGTCCTGAGGAGTTACAGGGATGTAAAAAGCAGGAGACAAAAGAGAGGCATGGAGATGAATAATGGGCAAGGCCTGTCATTCTTGCTCCTCAAAATAAGCCTGAAAAGCCCCAGAAGAAATGTCGTAAGATGGTCCCATGTCAGGCAACATCCTTTGAATATGAAGCTGCCGCTGAGTACTCAGAAAATTGTCATATTCATCGGTGCCAAGGGAAAGTTTGTAGGTACTGAATGAGCCAAAACTGGCGAACCGAAGAAATTGGTTGATATTGATAGGATAGAATAACTTATGCTACAGAAGATCTTGCTTCAATGCCAAAAACTGCTTGTACCACTGGACCCACTGAAGATAACAGTCCTGAACTAAATTGATAGAATTCAAGTCCAAGAATCCTTCAGCTGTGAGAGTAGGCTTGCCAACCTTAAACAAGGAGCTGTTCAAGGCTTCCAATTGAAGAGCTGACTGATTATAGTGCTTTTCCCAGTCAGTGGGAGAAAGCCTTTCACATTCTGACACCAGAGGAGCAAGGACTTCAGAGGAAATATGGCCTAGGTGAAATTCTCTGAAGATGAACCTTTGGAAGGATGGAAGTCGACCCTGTTGAACTGATATCCTTCCCATGACGCGAACGAATCTCTCAAAGATAACAGGACCTACTAAGGAGTCCATGACCAAGGAATGCAGCTTAGGAAGGAATACAGAGTTGGAATTTGCAGGGTGGCGAAATTCACTTTGAAAGAGCAGTTGACTGGATTTGCAATTTTTAAAGAAGCAACTGCTCCTTGGAACTGTCCCAACTAGACTTCAGGTAACTTGTGAAGATACCGGTAATCATTGAATAACTGAAAGTACCTAATGAGCTTCACTTCCTTTTGAAAGAAAGGGGCCCAGAGGGATTTATGATGAATGACAAACCACTCAGAGAGAGTGAGTGGAGAGTCCTGGGTGGAAACCTATATGACTTTGCAAGAAGATATTTCCTATAGAGAGCCGAGTGCCCTTTGGCCCACTGATCTTCAGATTTACATTCAACCATTTTGAAGATTTTGGATTGATCAGATTTTGAGAAGTGGTTGTAGGGAAGGACAACATTTAGGTGATTGGTCAGATTTAGAAAAAGAACACCAAAAATGGTGGCAAGAATACATTTTTGAAGATATTCTCGATAGAGTGGTTTCCTCCGATTTTCAATAATGAGGGAAAACCAAAGAGGAGGAAATTTAGGTTTGGTGGGAAGAGCAAGAGCAGTGGAGAGTTTCCTCTTTTTAGAGACAGGACTAGATGAGTCATCCTGTGGACATGAGTGGCAACTGACAGAACTGAATGGATGGTGGAGATTTCCAACTCATCCTTGAATTTTTCTAGAAATGGACCTTCGAGTTGAGCACCTTCAGGAATGAAGGTGACAAAGGAAGGAGGAGTAGGAGGATGGAGAAATGTTTGATGAGTAGAAAAAGGTGAGATGGATGGTCCATCTAAAGAAGGAATAGAGGAAGAGGAGGCTCCAAAAGATGATGAGGCTGGAGGGCCTTCGGAAATGAGAGGAGGTGGAATGGATGTAGAGGAGGCAGAAGGAGAGGTGGATTGAGATGGAAAAGGAGTTGGGGAAGAGATGGTGCGAGACATGGGTAGTTTGATGGTGATGGGAGCTGGAGGTGCTGTGGATGAAGAGGGTGGTGAAGGAGGGGCTGGTGTTGCAAGAGATGAAGTCTCATGTGCTTTGGGAGCAGCTGCAGGTTCTTCTACTCTTGGAGACACATCCTCGCTGATCATTGGCCATGGTGGCCCTACCACAACCTCAGGTGGCCCAGATGACCCTGCTGGTTCTACTATAATTGGCCCTGATGGCCCTGCACTTCTTCTACTGGCGTTGGCCCTGATGGCCCTGCATTTTCTTCTGCTGGCCTTGGCACTGATGGCCCTGCATTGCTAACCGTTTCAGCAGATGAGTGAGCTGGAGGGGCAGAGGTGGATTGCTCCCTCGAAGAGATAAGCTTCTTGACACTGTCGAACTCACCTTTCATCCATCTGCATAATTGCTTGAACATTTTAAAATCATCTCTCAAGCTGTGTACCTCAGTGGACAAGGCTCCAATCTCGCTTGCTGCTGAGGTTTGGCTAATAAGGATAGACTGAATATCAGACTGCAGAGATGTGAGAGTCTTTCCTTGCTCATTCAGCCTTGAAATAACTGGCTTCAACTGAATCTTCTCTGCTTCTCCTTGGGATTCCTATGAGCTACTCTTTTCCTTTTTCTATGTGCCCTTGCAATGGGCTCCTCGAATTCAACATGCTCTTCATTATCCATGGGAAAATTTCAGTGTGCTCCCCTGAGGAGCTGCCTCCTCATCAATAGATTGCTCCCCCTCAATAGGAGCATCTTCCACTGATATTTTTTCATGAGCAACTTCTTGCTCCCCCTGACTGGGAGCTTCCTCCATGATGATCTCATCAGTGTGGCCTGATGCCATAGCTTCTGGAGCTACTGATTCACTGAACCTCTCTGGCTCCCCTTGAGTGCTAGAGATGGATTCCAGCACATCTCTAAAAATGGATGCCACAATAGTGGTGGGGTTTAGATCTTCAGAGGTTCCCACAACTGGCAAAATATTCTCTGGAGGAATTTCTTCAATTAGGCTGCCAATGGCCATAGATTCTTCTACTCTGGCCTCTGTTGCTGCTAGTTGATCTGCTACTGCTTAAGTCACTGCTTCTTCTGCTAGTGCTGCTGCTAGTGCTGATTCCTCTTGAACCATTGGGACTGATGCTGCTACAGCTACTTCTCCTACCTCTTCCTGGACTTTTGGGCTTCGCCAATGATGGCCTCACCCTCAGCCACTAAGGTCTTAGTTCATAGGCCGTTTACAAGTGAAAATCCGCTCTTCCTTAAGTTCCTGTGCGGATTGCCTGCCCCATCTTCTCAAAAACATCTCCTACCACACTGATGCCATAATGCCGAAATACTTTGGTCAGGAGATGGGCATAGGGTAGAGAGACGTTCAACTTGCTCTTCTTATCCCATACCTGCGAGCTTGCAAACTTCATCCTTTCAATCATAATCTCTACTGTGTTGTTTCCTGTTTCTGGATGGCCCAGAACATCAAGTCTGAGTCCGCCTTGGTACAAGTTGAAAAGGTAGCACATCGGGGGATCAAAATTTGACAGACAATGAAGTGCTGAAGGTGATAAATTCATTTAATTGGTTGATATGTAACTTGCCATCCTTCAATCTGTATTCGGGACCAACAATCCCTAATCCTTTCGCCTAGATATCCACAGTATGAACTCCACTGTGACCGGAAGTAGTCACCAAAGAGTGAAGCTAATAAATCTCGTGTGACCCTAATCGGGTTACTCTTGACCATGGAAGTCAAGGTCCCATCTTCCTCTATCTTCAGACATACATAGAATGCCTTTACTAGGTCAGCGTAACTTACTTCTGAGAAGGTGGCCATCTTCGTCCACTTCAATCTGTCTAAAGCTACAGTCATGCTGCCCATGCCATTCTTCTGCAAATCTACCACATCTACAGCCTTATGTCCGCACATCTTGGTCATTACAGATGCAATCCTTTCCTGCTGCTCGGCGGTGAGAAATACAGCTCCATAGCCCCCTACGCTATCGGATACACCAGAAGAGGCCATGGTTTTGAATGGAAGAGTTTCTGGAGGACTGGAAAGAGGATTGGAACAGGAACCCCCATAAATTTTCTGCGGGAAGGAGTTGGAAGCTTTGAAATCTTGAGAGTCGATGTCGGAGTCGATGGGGTATCGCCTCAAGCGGTGGACAAGAAAGGTAAAGGTAGGAGGTGAATCGTTCCCGCACAGATTTCGTGATAAATCAAAGGAATAATGATTTTTTGAAATTGGAGGTGCCAAAACAGCAGAAAACGACAAAAAAAAAATGAGGTCGATAGGAATAAACTCTTATAAAATAACGATTCGTCAAGACAAACTTAAAAGGATAGGCAATAATTGGAATTTTGCTCAAGTTTTTGAGAGGAAAAATAATTTAAATTCTAAAATTAATATTTCAGTTTTATATAGATGATTCTTTCACAATTTACACATGCCTAAATCCCTTCTAAGAAATAAATCTCCCTTCAGGTAAGGCCTTTGTGAAGATATCTGCTAACTGATTATTAGTATCAATAAATGAAATATCAATGTTGCCATTTACTACATGATCACGAATGAAATGATATCTAACCTCAATGTGTTTAGTCCTGAGTGTTATACTGGATTCTTGGTTAGATTTATAGCACTAGTGGTGTGTCACATAACTGGAATTGTCTTGATATGTAACCCATAATCCTCAAGTTGTTGCTTGATCCATAGGAGTTGTGTACAGCACCTTCCAGTAGCTACGTACTCAGCTTCAGCTGTTGACAGAGCTACTGAATTTTGTTTCTTTGAGGACCATGATATCAAGAAACCTGCAAGGAATTGACAACAACCACTGGTGCTTTTTCTGTCTATTTTGCATCCAGCATAGTCAGCATCAGAGTATCCTACTAAATTATTTCACATGATTTTGGATACCATAAACCTAAGTCATGAGTTTTAGCTAAATATCTAAAGATCCTTTTGACACTAATTAAATGAGATTCTTTAGGATCTGCCTGATACCTAGCACACATGCATACACTAAACTATATATTAGGTCTGCTTGCCGTCAAATAGAGTAGAGAACCTATCATACCTCTGTAGATCTTTTGGTCTACCTTCTAACATCTTTGTCATTGTCCATCCTTGTTGATGTGCTCATAGGTGTTGATAATGGCTTGGCATTTTTGAATCCAAACTTCTTTAAGAGTTCCTTGGCATATTTGGCTTGACATATATGTGTGCCTTCTTTTCCTTACTTGATTTGCAATCCAAGGAAATAGTTGAGCTCCCCATCATCTCCTCTTGAATTCTCCCTGCAAAATCTTCTCAAAATACTTGCAAAGAGATTCATCAGAAGAACCAATATTATATCATCATATATATTTGAACTATCAAAATATGTTTGACTTTAGATTTAACAAATAATGTATGTCTACTTGGCCTCTAGTGAAACCATGATCTAATAGAAATGCACTTAGCCGATCATATCATGCGCTTGGTGCTTGCTTTAATCCATATATTACTTTGTGTAATTAAATACATGATTTGGAAAATCAATGTCATCAAACCTATAGGTTGTTCTACATAAACTTCCTCCTTAATGAACCCATTTAGGAATGCAGATTTTACATCAATTTGAAATAATTTCAAATCTAATGTAGATGCATATGCAAGTAATATTCTAATAGTCTCAAGTCTAGCTACTAGTGCATAGGTTTCATCGAAATCTATGTCTTCCTCTTGGGAATAGCCTTGAGCTACCAATCTGGCATTGTTTCTTATGATCACACCAGCTTCATCCAATTTATTTCTGAACACCCATTTGGTACCAATCACTGGACGATCTGATGGTCTAGGAACAAGTGGCCATACCTGGTTTCTCTTGAATGATTCAGTTCATCTTGCATGGCTAAAATCCAAGATTCATCAGTGATAGCTTCATTGACTGTCCTAGGCTCTATTTGAGAACAAAAGCTAAATAATCACATGGAATTATGTTACCTCTTGTTCTTACCCCTATAGATGGATCACCAATAATGTTTCTAGGAGGGTGATCTCTCTTGTATATCCATTCCTTTGGAAGATTCTCATGTACTATGTCCTTTTGTTGCAGGTCTTCCAGAGGTGGATCTTCCTTGTCCTCATTGATGAGTTCTTTAGCTTTTTGGACAATTCATCTGCATCATCGTTATCACTATCCTCTTCCTTTCTCAAGGAGGGGTTAGTTTCATCAAAGATAATGTGTATTGTTTGCTCAATTAATAAAGTACGCTTATTAAATACCCTATAGCCTTTAGGTTTAGATGCATACTCCATGAAGATGCCTTCATCTGATTTTGCATCTAGCTTACCAATGTCTCTTTTGCCGTTGTTGTGGATGAAACATGGACACCCGAATGTCCTGAAGTGACTGATCTTCAGCTTCTTTCTTTTGTACAATTCATATGTTGTTTTCTTTAGAATCGCCTGATCATCACCCTGTTGATTATGTAACAAGCTGTGTTAATTGCTTCAGCCCAAAAGTACCTTGGTAGATCATATTCTGACAACATTATTCTTGCCATATCCAATAGGTTCTGTTCTTTCTCTCAGCAACTCCATTCTGCTATGGTGTTCTTGGTGCTGAGAAATGTGCTCTATTCCTTAGTCATCATAGAACTTGGCAAATTTCTCATTTTGGAATTCTCCTCCATGATCTGATCGGATTCCAACAATGCTAAACTTTTTATCTTTCTGTGCCGTTTTGCTGAAGCTCACAAAACTTTCGAATGTATCATCTTTGTGTTCTAGAAAGGACACCTATGTGAATCTAGAATAATCATCTAGTCTAACGAATCCAAATTCCTCCTCTAAGACTTGTGGTCCTCATTGGCCCAAATAAATCCATATGAAGGAGTTCTAAGGGTTTAGAATTTGTTACCACAGTCTTTGACTTAAAAGATGATTTGGTGTGTTTTCCTTTTGCACATGGTCCACAGACACCATCCATCCTTGTGCTGACCTTTGGTAGACCTTCCACTAGGCTTCTCTTGATCAACTTTCTCATGCCATCCAAACTGTAGTGGCCCAATCTTCTGTGCCACATCTCAGTTGACTGCTCCTTACTTGCTGCTAAACAGATATCCTGATCCTTTAATTCTTCCAGGTAAAGTACGTACAGATTCTTTTCTCTATTAGCTTCGAAAATCACTGCTTCGTCCTTTATGATGCTGCACTTTGACTCTTGGAATCTGATTTGATGTCCTCTGTCAGATAGCTGGCTTATGCTGATTAGGTTGTGCTTTAGACCTTTTACGCATAGAACATCTTCAATAAACATTTTCTGTTTATTGCCAACGGATCCGCATCCTATCACTGTTCCTTTTCCGTTGTCTCCATAGGTCACTGTGACTTCTTCAGCTTCGAGGTAAGAGAGCAGCTTTCTATTACCTGACATATGCCTTGAGCATCCACTATCCAGATACCATTTTGATGCTCGAAGGTTTCCCTGAAATGAAAACATCAAGCTTTAGGTACCCAAGTTCTTTTGGGTCCTGGTTGGTTTGTGTCATCAATTTTTCTTTTAATTATCCATTTTTTTTGTTTGGTTGGACAAGTTATTTTACTGTGACCTAGCCTATTGCAATGGCTACAACATGTTGTTTTAGTTACCTTTTCATACGGAACGTACTTAAGGTTTGATTTATATGAAGTATCTTGTTAAGTTACAAATTTAGGAGTTGGATACGTTTTAGGATAAACTTTAGTTTCTTCGTCATCGGGGGGAGTATAACCTAATCCATGTTTCTTTTTACCTGATCGTCCCCCTTATAGACCTTTACATACCCAGTCACAACTGGTCTTCTCTTCACAACCTGAAGAGGACCCACACACACCCTGGATACCACCAGGTCTTCCTTCTACCCGAAGGGAACACACACCCTAGTAACCCAGGTCTTCCTTCAACACGAAGGGAACACACAAGAAAAGTGTTAATGAAAACAAGCCCCTAGATCAAGCTTAAACAATGCTGGATCTAAAGCTAAAACTGAGAGGAAAAGATCTACAGTGAGGACACTCTGATTTTTCAGAAGCTCCCAAGACTAACACAATGAACGATGAGAGCTAAGAGCTAGACAATCAAAGGAGTGAGGCTTTTTGCTCTATCAGATGGTCACAGAAAAGCTTGTAAAGATT
>JACBKR010001260.1:0-44927 GCA_014218235.1 Colocasia esculenta
TATCAGATTAGATGAAGTGATCTTTATATGTGTATAAATAAACTTTGGATAGGATGAGGATGACTTCAGATATGACGAAGTAACTTTAGATATGACAAAGTTGTCTTCAGATATGATGAAGCTAACTTTGTATGTGATGAAGTGAATGATGAAGTGAACTTCGTATATCACAGTTTCAACATGATCAGTCGAAGTAGGATCGTTGTGTTTACCTTCGAATATGACGAAGTGAACTTCAGATATGACAAAGTAAACTTCGGATATCATGATTCTAACATGATCAGTTGAAGTAAGATCTTTGTATTTTACTTTGTTTCTGATGAAGTGAACTTCAGATATGACGAAGTAAACTTCGGATATCATGATTCTAACATGATCAGTTGAAGTAAGTGTAGACACGCGAATTTGGCTCCACTGCGGGCAAATTTCATATTGCGCCATAACGCCACAAATGGCCCTCTTTTAGCCTTGCAAGAGTGTTTTCCTCATCATTCTGGATCACCCCCATTCTTCCCCGGTGCTTCCCCTTCATTTCCAGGGCCCCTCGGGAATTATAGGCATAAATTTCAAGTCGCAACGGGTATGGAAGCCGCCTCTCTAAAGGCGTCCAGTACCCAGGATGCGATTCAGGACACCTTAGCTTAACGCGACGGCTTTAGTGGGCGCTACCTTATCACGGTAGGAATGTCGGCCGCGACTATATGCTTAACGCGTCGGCCTTGCACGATGCGACAATTAATTCTTATTTTATTTATGGAAACTGCCCTCTTCATGAATGCGTCTGCCATGGGCGACGTGATTCTAATTTCACTTTCGGCATAATTTTCATAAATAAATTAGGAAAGCCTATCGTGTCATGTTGTGCCGACGCGATTCATTTTATAGTCGCGTCCCTCCTACCAGACGCTATTTAAAAAACGGCTATGCATAGTCGCGTCCTGCCTCCAGGATGCGATTCAAAGTCGGCTGTGGCCCAGAAAGTCGTCGCGCCCAGGCCCGTAATCATGAGAAAATCCTGTAATCGCGTCCTTGTCAGTAGACGCGATTCAGAAAGGTCAAATCATAATTCCACGTCAAAGACAGCGCATGTAAGCCCCATGCCTCGAAATTGCCCCTAAAATAATCGCGTCAATGATGGCTGCCGCGTTTCAAGTCGCGGCAGCCCTGGTGGACGCGATTCTGTACCTTATCGTGGCGTCCTTACAGGACGCGATTCAGAAGCATGGCGGCAACCGTACGCCTGTCACATCAAATCGACCTTGCAAATCACGGCCTGCTGCCCGAACGCAATCCAATTCAAGTCGCGGCGTGCTGTACTGACACGATTCTAATCGCCGCCTGCCACTCGGACGCATTTCACTTAAAGGTCACGTCCACTGTACCGGACACGATTCTAAGATTGCACCTCTATAAATAGACCCCCGAGGGTCATTTGTAAAGGGGGGTCCACTCAGAGCGGCGAAGCCCTGCAGGATTCCCACCTCGACGTCAAAGCCCGGGAGTACCTTCCACTTCACACCATCCATCCGATCCCCTAGAGCCCGGCGCCGTCTTCTTCCGTCTTCCACGTGAACCGGAGTAAGGCGAGAGCGACGTTCTTCCTCTTCTTCCTCTGTCCGTCCAACTGGCCACGTCGCCACGCTGCACACCATTTGGGGAAGCACCACCTCCCCTTTCTCCCTGTCATTTACATTTCATCTCCTCTCGGGCCCCTCGTGGATCTTTTTTTATTTACTTACTCCCAGGCCCCACGTGCCTTCCATACTCTTTTTACACACACACACATGCATGCATACACACACACACTTACATTTTTAGGGGTTAAAAGCCACCACACGGCGAGTCATCCCCCATGCTATTCATTTATTTCATTTCATTCTTTTGGATTCGGTACTGCACATTATTTGGATAATCCCCTTTTCCTTTCTTTGTCTTCCTTTTTTCTCAGGGTAATCAAACGGAAAACGCCCTCTACCACGGCTGGCCGTGCTCATAGAGGAAGAAAGGACCCACATCCCCTGCGCAATCTCCCCATGCTCCAAAAGGTATTCTCCGCGATCACTTCTCCCTTCTCGCACCCCTCGCCGTGCAATCTCCATTCGGCACCCTCGCATGCCTGGCAATCATGATATTTTCTTTTCCCCTGTTTCCATTATCATACCCCCCCCCCTCTTTGTGGATTAAATGCCCGGGGTTCCCTGACGGACTCGCGGTTTCTTTTTGGGTGCCTCAGAGTCTTCGCCTAAAAACGAACTCCAAAAGCGGTAGCCACAGATTGGAGATTACGATGGGACCTCTTTTCGCGCTTTCCCTTTGATTACCCCCCTCCTTCGTGCCCCACGTGGCACTCTCCTTGGCACCCTCGCGTGCCCCTCCTTCTTTTATATTTGCTTTATACCCTACAAGCATGTTGTGTGTTTAATTTTATTTCTTTCTTGTACATATATCCTGCCATTTCCTCTTTTTTTTTGCTGTTCTCGAGTTGCCTTTGGAATCTTGTCTGATACAGAAGACGTGATTTGGACTTCTATAACGCAGCCGGTTATCCGGACGCATTTCTGATTTTTGTCACGGTGGCGAAGGCCGACGCGTTCTGTCTAACAGTCCGTCCACAGGGACTAGGCGCGGCTCTGGCAGCCTTCTGGGGCTTTCAGATCCACGTCCAGGTGACTGGACGCAATTCAGTCGGAGTCGCGGCATCTGCACCCGATGTGATTTCATCTACTGACAAAACATGCCCCTTTGTCATTTCTGTGTTATATCTGTCGCATACAGGGCATATCGCATTGGTCGAGGGACCTCCTTCCCTCCTATCTTAGGCTCTGCACATCCTTCTGGTGAAGGCAAGCTCTCCATTGGGCATTCCGTCCCTTTGGACTAGCGATCCTTCTCCCGGAATGCCGTAAGTCTTCGTACCCCGTGGATTCCGTCACGGCGGACCGAGCTGGTTGTACCCCTCCGTTGACCCGGGTCTAGACTTCCATTGCGTGGTGAGAGGTGATTCTAGTTGTATCCCGAAGTATCTTCATACTCAACCCAACTAGGATCTCACCTGGAGTGACACAACATTTTCAATCCATTAATTAATTGTGAAACTCCTAAAACAAGCATAAGCATTACAACTTGTTTGAACCATATTGATTGATTAATATCTTTGTTCAACCTTGTGTTTGCTTGCTTTGTTAAAATGGACCAATACTATCATGATAATTTCAACATGGACTATGAGGATAGTATTAGATCACCATCTTTTCAGACTCATGTCCATCCATCTCACCACCATGAGGGACAACCTTCCACTTCCTATGGTTATGTGCGCACACAACACACTAACTAATTTGATGTCCCCTCACACTTACCACCAGTTAAAACCCGGCAAGAGCCTTCCCCCCACCATGATTTTGCTATGCAAACTGTCCTGAATGCACTTGATCAACTCACCCCTCAACAACTCAACCTGATACAGTCTTTGGTTGAGGGTACGACTCCTCCTCCTCCTTCTCCTAGGCACCCACCTTTGTATATTCTGGCGACTTCTCCACATCTCCCTGTACATTCTTCACCTTGACCCCATGGTCATTTGCACCCCCGTGCTCCGGTCCGAACAGACCATCCCTTGGGAGGGCCCGCTAATTTAAGGCCACCCCCATGTACTCCCTCACATGCCCAGCGGCAACTCACTCCACTCCAAAATGCTCTTCTCTAGAAATTGAACCAAATGGAGAATCAAATAAACAAGCTGTCCAATCCCACGGGTGACCCCGTTGTCGCCATGCTGGCTCTCCCTCAGATCTATATACATCCTTCGGAGATGCCAACGTACCGACTGTTCAATGGCACAGGCAATCCCTACCTTCACATTAAAGAATTCCTCTATGAGTCTTCTCGTTGGCAGTGAGATCCCATAACTCTGGCATTCCTATTTAGGAAATCTCTTGACAGCCCTGCACTCGAATAGTTCTACTCATTAGAGCCAAGTGAGGCAGGAGACTTCCACTGTAAGGCCCTCGAATTTCCGTCGCATTATTTGTATTTGCGTGTGTATATTTGTGCTTGTGTATGTATATACATATTTACGTACGCATTGATTAGTATAATTACGTGTGCATATGTTTATAGTAGATGTAAATAATGCATGTATTGAATGGTGATAGTATGGATACACTACCATATACATATTACATGTATAAATGCATGGTATGCATAGTTTTCTGCATATTTTAGAGTTCTGGCCGAAGGCCATCTTGGCGTCAACTCCTAGCCGTTGAGGTAGTGTTAGCATCCAGACATGGACGCCAACACTAATCTTGGCGTCGAGCGATATGGACGCCTATTTCTCTGGCCTGCATGCGCAACAGAGCCAGAAACCTCTGAAACAAGAAAGCCCAGCCATTGGGGGGTTGTCCCCAACGGCTCTGAGAGCTGTCATGTCACCTTGTGAGTGGGAGAGAGGCCTCCCCTTATGTCTGAACCCGGATCTCTGCCTCTCCCCACTCCTCTCTTACCTTTGCAAGAGAGAAACCAGGAGAAAAACCCTAGTTCTGAGCTGTGAGAAAACCCACCTTTGCACCCAAAGATCAGACTCCCTGGAGCTAGATCCGGCCATCTTCTCCGACAAGAAGATAGCTGGAGCAAAGGGGAGGCTTCCCCGACATCCCCTTGCTGTGGAGATCACCCAGGAGCTCGAGGAAGAAGATCTAGGAGGCGTTTCTGCACCTTCTTGGGACTGCCCAAGGAGGGCTTCACCTACACCCTAGACCCATGGAGCAATTTTTAAAAGGCAAGTGACCTAACCATAATGTCCCCGTATGTGTCTAGGTCGTTTCTAGCATTTTTATGAATTTTCCCTCGAGTCCTAGACCCTCACATTCACCCAAACTTGAGAGCTCGGGTCTGTGTTTTTGCACAGACCTGCATTGACGGCAAGGTCAATGGACGCTGAGATCATGCTTGGCGTCCATCGACCAAGCCGCTGACCCTGAGTCAGCGGCCAGAGACTGCCGCCAAGTTCCTCTGGACAGAACAGTGACCTGTTCTGCCCTTCCTATACACTATTTTTGGTATGGTTTCCGTGATGAGGATATGTGGTAACCCTATACACTATGTATATTGTTAATTGTGGTGTGTCGATGAGTGTGATGTGTAGTGATGGATGTTAGAAGAGTGTATTCCATGAATTTATAAGCATGACTTGTTGATGATCTTGCCAATTTATGTTTTATGATTAGGATTAGTCTGAATGCCTCAGTTTTATTAGATCATGAAGATTAGTGGATCAGTGTACATGTACTCAGTTTTGATAAATTGTCCATGCTTGTATAAATTGGTAATAAATTCGGTTCGGTAAATAAAACGGCATGCAAGAATGATTTGTGGTGACGATCTATAGATGTATGATTTAGGGTAAATTCTGCATTCTCAGATCATGTATGCGACAGTAATCTCTGTTCAAACAGTAAGTGGCAAAATTGCATGATGTGTTAACTCCATGTTAACTTAAATTGTGAATGGCATGCGAAATAGGTATTTGATTTTCTGTGAATTCTATTTAGCTCAGAAAAATCTGAAAAATTGAGTGACCTTGAACGAAAATGGCATGTGGTTAAAATTTCAGGTCATTTGGACCAGTACATAAGGGTTATGTATTTTCCATGTGAAATATAGTAATCTATATATGTTATCCTAATGTGATTGGATAATGCTTAAACCCAACTTGATTGATGAATTTACTGTGGTGTTAAACTCCTGAAATCTGTAGTGCCATGTCAGAAAAAACAGAGAAATGCATATGAGTGAGAAAGTGAATGAGATGAAAAGTGCTATGTGTAAAACCATGAGTAAATCGGTAAAATGTGTAAATGTGTAACTGTGCCAATTTGACACTGCTCCGTAGAGGGCAGTGGAGCTGTATCAGGGAAGTCCCCCTGAGAAAGTTCAATGTAAGTGACCCTAAAGGCATTAGGGGGAAATCCTGGAGGTGGACAAGTACCACTGGTTAGGGTGGAGACTTGTTCTCCCGTCTCTGCGCAGTCCAAGAGTCGCCATTGGAATGCCTAGATGGCGTCTATATGTGTAATGTGATGTGTATATGTCCTTCTTTGGTGGTTTGGACTATGTGTCACGGCACCTAAAATGTGTAATGTGAAATGTGTAATGTGTATGTGTTCATGTGTAAATGTGTAAGTGAACAATGTGAATGTGTATGTGCAAAGTGTAACCATGTGAAAGAGAAAACTTGTGTAAAGAAAATGTGAAATTCTAAATGTGAAAATATGTTGTTGAAATCCATGTGAGACAAATCTGAAACCATGTGAAATCAGTGAATTCATGTCGTTATCATCATGTTTATATGTGCAAAAATGTCTAGAATCCATGTTAGGGATAATTGATGAGCACGTATGCAAGTGGCATGATTGGTTGTTCACATGATTTGTTTTAAGCGATATTTTAGCTCTCATGTGTAGGTTTACAGCCATTAAACCATGTGAAACCAGCAACTTAAAGCATGTGAAAATGTCTATGTATATGCTTAAGAACAGGTAAAACTCATGCTAGTTGTTTTTCCTTTCATATATGTACAATGTTCATGTTGGTAGCTCTCATGTCTTGGTCCTTTAAAGATAAAATTTCATGAGTAAATTAAATAGAGAGCATGTGATAGGTAAAGTTTTATTCTTAGAAATCTGAAAGCATGATCCATGTATCAAGATGTAAAACTTTCATGATAGGTTGAAACCTTCAAATAATTAGTATGCCATGTGTTGTAAATTTTGAATGTGCATGTAGAAACCCCTATGACTTATACGTGTATGTTATGAGTAGTGTTGCTTGCTGAGTCTTTGGACTCACTCCTTGCTTCGGCGTACAGGTGTAGTTTGTGACGTGGCACCGTTGGAGGAGACAGTGGAGACGGACTCCGAGCGCGGAGATTAGACTTTGGAGTTTCTTTGTGACTTGTGTATTTCATAGTATGTACTTTGAACATTGTATTAGAGTATCATGAAAAGTGTGTATAAGTGTGGATATTATGTATTTTTATTTCAGCAATTTAAATTATGCGGACTTTTAGTTCTTTATTGTTAATTGCAAACTTCATGTAGGTTAAATGTGGATGATGAATGAATGGAGACAGTTGTCTCTTACTTCCGCTACTCTGTTGTATATTCGCGTGTATCTCAGCTGTATGTATCGTTTGGGTAAATGTCCCACTGTGAGGACTCTCGCTATACCGACGTGGGTTTTATAACCGTACCGTATAATGAGGGCCATCACAGAGATTGGTATCAGAGCAACCGGTTGAGATTGCACATGAATATACCTAAGTCATCATCCCATTGCATGCTAAGTATGTCCACATGTGTAGAAAACTAATGAGAAGTGAAAGATAGATAAGAAAATGGTTAGAAAACTTAGTAACCTAGCTCTAATGCTGGCTGAAAATTTATTACAGCCATGGCTTCGAGAGGTAGGCGTGGTGGAGCGTCGGCCCGTGAGGACGAGCCGCGACGTGATGAGCAGGCGGAGCAACAGGCCCCAGCACCGCGAGGCCCTGTACTTCCCCCACCGCCGCCTGTGGATTACAGAGTATTCATGCAAGTTCTGGTGCAAGTCATGCATACGCAAGCTCATACCCAGGCAGCACTCCAGGCACAGTTGGAGGCCCAGGTAGAATAATGAAACAAATAGTGTAGTTGCTATTTAAATTGCATGATATTGTGTTTATTGTGTATTGTTATTGTTAATGTAGCAGGCTCAGGCACCAGCTCAGGACCATGGTGGACCATCCATCATGGAGCGATTCAAGAGGATGACCCCACCCTCTTTTAAGGGGGAGAGTGATCCATTAATGGCAGAAAGCTGGTTGAGGGAGACAGAGAAAATCTTCCGAGCCATCAGGTGCCTGATGAGGATAAGGTGACATTAGCCACCTACATGCTACAGGTAGACTTTTAATTTTGTATGTTGGTATTTCGCTTAAGTTAGAAATTGTTAGTTGGTACTTATGAAGGTGTATTGCAGGAGAGAGCGGATGTATGGTGGTCCTCCCTACTGCGTACACGCTTTGAGGACGGAGCAGTAGACGTGACGTGGGACGCGTTCGTGAGGCTCTTTCGAGCCAAGTTCGTCCCAGAGCATATCCAGACAAAATGGAGCAGGAATTTCTCTCCCTGACGCAAGGCTCCATGACCGTGCTGGAATACGAGTCAAGGTTTTCTGAACTTTCTAAGTATGCACCGCATATCATAGAGGATGAGCGCAGGAAGACCAAGAAGTTCGTGATGGGACTCAAGCCATCACTGCGGACGAGACTAGTGGCGTTTGACCACCGCATGCTGGACGAGGCCCTTAGTGCTGCCTGCAGGTAGGAGGGAGAAATGGAGCAATATCTGGAGGAAAAGAAGGCTTCGCAGAAGAGGCCGGCAGCGTCATTCCAGCGGCAGGATAAGAAGAAGACGGTGTACCAGACACCGCAGAAACCAGTGGCAGTCAGTAACTCTTAGGTACCTTCTGTACGTTCCCCTGGTATGAAGAAAGAATGTCCCCATTGTGGGAAGACACACGGTGGTTCCGAGTGTTGGTTGGTAGCGGGTAGATGCTTGAAGTGTGGGAGCAGCGACCACAAGATCAAAGATTGCCCAAGACTTCAGCAAGGAGCTCAGCGTGGAGCGCCAGCACCAGCAGTAGCGGCAGTCGCACCAGCTACAAGAAGACCAGGAATGCCTCGAGCCCCAGCTCGAGTGTTTGCTTTGGCACGCGAGGACGCCGAGCAGACGGAGCACGTCACCGAAGGTACGGTTTTGCTTTTAGGTGTGCACGCTCGGGTTTTGTTTGATACGGGTGCTACTCACTTGTTCATTTCCGAGCGGTTCGCTAGGAAGTTAGCCCTAGAGTCAGGCGTAGAGTCTGAGGAGTTAGAGGTCCCTTTGTCTGTGCACACCCCTACGGGTACGTTATCGACTAGGAAGTGCATTCCGTCATTACCTGTGTGCATTGAGGATAGAGTCCTAGATGGGTGTTTCTTCTTGCTAAAGATGAAGGACTATGATGCTATTCTTGGTCTAGATTGGCTAGAGGAGCACTATGCGTTAGTGAATTGTCGTCGGAAGAGGATTGTTTTCCGCATTCCTGGTGAGGACGAGTTCTCTCATCCCTTGCCAAAGAACTTAGCGGGAAAGTTAGTTATCTCTGCCATGAAGGTGATGCGCATGGTGAACAAGGGTTGTGACGCATTTCTTGCCAGCGTTATGCTAGTACCCAATGCTGGTTCGTCACTGACTCTTGCAGAGATCGATGTGGTGCAGGATTTTCCAGATGTCTTTCCTGATGACTTGTCTGGATTGCCACCGGATAGGGAGATAGAGTTCACTATAGAGTTGCTTCCAGGCACCTCTCCTATCTCAAAGGCCCCATATCGGATGGCCCCTGCAGAGTTAGCCGAGTTGAGGAAGCAATTGCAAGAATTGCTTGATAAGGGATTCATTCGCCCTAGTGTTTCCCCTTGGGGCGCACCTGTATTGTTCGTCAAGAAGAAAGACGGGTCACATAGGTTGTGTATTGATTATAGAAAGCTAAACTAAGTGACTGTGAAGAACAGGTACCCCTTACCTCGGATCGATGATCTGTTTGACCAGTTGCAGGATGCATCAGTCTTTTCTAAGATCGACTTGCGATCTGGTTATCATCAGCTGCGGATTAGGAGTGAGGATGTGTCCAAGACGGCATTTAGATCCCGTTATGGACATTATGAGTTCTTGGTCCTTCCTTTCGGATTGACCACACCCCCTGCAGCATTCATGGATCTCATGAACAGGGTGTTTAGGTCCGTCCTAGATAGCTTTGTTGTTGTGTTCATTGACGACATGTTGGTCTATTCTCCGGAAAGGCCACGCACCGTCAGCATTTGAGGTTAGTCTTAGAGGTTCTCCGTGAGCACAAGTTGTATGCGAAGTTCAGCAAGTGCGAGTTCTGGTTGAGCGAGGTTCACTTTCTCGGGCATGTGATCTCCGGCGCTGGTGTAGCTGTTGATCCAGCAAAGGTCCAAGCAGTTATGGATTGGGAGATTCCCCAGACTCCTTCGGAGATTCGTAGTTTCATTGGGTTAGCTGGTTATTATCGGCGATTCATTGAGGGTTTCTCATCCATCGCCGCCCTTTGACAAAGCTGACCCGGAAAGGTGAGAGTTCGTATGGTCTGAGGCATGTGAGCGTAGCTTTCAGCTATTGAAGGCTAAGCTTACTTCTGCTCCGGTATTGGTATTGCCTAGTGGTCCAGAAGGTTTTGCCATTTATACGGATGCATCTCAGATTGGTTTAGGTTGTGTACTCATGCAGCGAGAGAGGGTAGTGGCTTATGCTTCTCGTTAGTTGAAGGAGCATGAGAGGAACTATCCGACTCATGATTTGGAGCTCGCAGCAGTGGTTCATGCACTAAAGATCTGGAGGCACTATCTTTATGGTGTCAGATTTGAGGTTTTACCGACCACAAGAGCTTGAAGTATCTTTTCTCCCAAAAGGAATTAAACCTGAGGCAGAGAGATGGATTGTGTTCTTGAAGGACTATGACTTCGACCTTCAGTATCATCCTGGAAAGGCGAACGTCGTAGCAGATGCTCTTAGTAGAAAGAGGTCTTCGCTCCAGCAGGATTGGAAATGTTGGAGGATGCAGCGTGCTCTATGACCGAGTTAGAGCCATCGCTGTGTCAGGCTTTTGTAGCTCAGCTATCCCTTAGATCCTCAGTCTTGGATGAGGTGATTGAGCAGTAGAAAGCCGACCCTAGATTGTTAGAATTAGTGAAGGCGGGCATTGCTCGTGATGAGGACGGTGTGATTAGATTTCAGCACCGTGTCTGTGTCCCTGATGTAGTAGATGTCCGTGAGCATGTGTTAGCGGAGGCTCATAGATCGCGATTCTCTATTCATCCGGGTAACACTAAGATGTATCAAGACCTGAAGAGATCATTTTGGTGGTCCGGCATGAAGAAGGATGTTGCGGATTATGTGTCTAGATGTCTAGTATGTCAGAAAGTGAAAGTCGAGCGTCAGCGACCATCCGGCCTTAGCAGAGGATAGATATCCCCGTATGGAAGTGGAAGCTGTCACTATGGACTTTGTTTCGGGTTTGCCTCGATCTAGAAGGGGCAATGACTCGATTTGGGTAGTTGTAGATAGATTCGAAGACTGCTCATTTCTTGCCTATGAAGAAGAAGCAGTCAGTAGAGAGTTTAGCTAGATTGTATGTTAGTGGTATCATTAGATTGCATGGTGTGCCGAAGTCGATCATTTTGGATCGAGATCCGAGATTTACTTCGAGATTGTCGAAGGGTCTTCAGGATGCGTTAGGTTCGGAGCTTAGGCTCAGTTCGGCGTTTCATCCCCAGACCGACGGACAGTCCGAGAGGACTATCCAGACGCTCGAGGATATGTGAGAGCGTGTGTTCTGGATTGGAAGGATGATTGGGAGCGTCATTTACCTCTCGTGGAGTTCGCATACACACAACTTTCATGCTAGTATTGGTATGGCTCCATTCGAGGCGTTGTATGGTAGGCCCTGCAGATCTCCTTTATGTTAGGAGGAGACTAGTGATAGGCAGTTGATCGGACCGGAGTTAGTTCAGGAAACTTCGGATAAGATCTAGCTTATCAGGAAAAGGCTCGTTGCAGCACAGGATAGGCAGAAGAGCTATGCCGACAACAGGAGAAAGGATTTGGAGTTCGAGGTTGGCGATCATGTCTTCTTGAAGATATCGCCTACTCGTGGTGTCGTCAGATTTGGCAGGCATAGCAAGCTAAGCCCTAGATTCATTGGCCCATATGAGATTCTCAGGCGTTTGGGCAGCGTGGCTTATGAGCTAACTTTACCCCCAGCTTTGGCTAGCGTTCACCCTGTATTCCACGTATCTATGCTCAGGAAATATGTCCGAGATCCGTCTCACGTGATTAGTCATGAGCCAGTGGAGATCCAGCCAGATCTTTCGTATGTCGAGCAACCAGTAGCCATTCTTGGACGGAAGGTTCAGCATCTCCGGAACAAGAGAATTGCATCGGTGAAGGTCCTATGGCGGAACTTCTCACGCGAGGAGGCTACTTGGGAGCGATGAGGATGCGATGAAGAAGAAGTATCCCTTTTGTTTGAGTAGTGTCGTTCTAACTTCGAGGACGAAGTTTCATTAAGGGGGAGAGGGTGTAAGGCCCTCGAATTTCCGTCGCATTATTTGTATTTGCGTGTGTATATTTGTGCTTGTGTATGTATATACATATTTACGTACGTATGATTAGTATAAATTACGTGTGCATATGTTTATACTAGATGTAAATAATGCATGTATGAATGGTGATAGTATGGATACACTACCATATACATATTACATGTATATATGCATGGTATGCATAGTTTTCTGCATATTTTAGAGTTCTGGCCGAAGGCCATCTTGGCGTCAACCCCTAGCCGTTGAGGTAGTGTCAGCGTCCAGACATGGACGCCAAACTAATCTTGGCGTCGAGCGATATGGAGGCCGCCTATTTCTCTGGCCTGCATGCGCAGCAGAGCCAGAACCTCTGAAACAAGAAAGCCCAGCCATTGGGGGGTGTCCCCAACGGCTTGAGAGCTGTCATGTCACCTTGTGAGTGGGAGAGAGGCCTCCCCTTATGTCTGAACCCGGATCTGCCTCTCCCCACTCCTCTCTTCACCTTTGCAAGAGAGAAACCAGGAGAAAAACCCTAGTTCTGAGCTGTGAGAAAACCCACCCTTTTGCACCCAAAGATCAGACTCCCTGGAGCTAGATCCGGCCATCTTCTCCGACAAGAAGATAGCTGGAGCAAAGGAGGAGGCTTCCCGACATCCCCTTGCTGTGGAGATCACCCAGGAGCCGGAGGAAGAAGATCTAGGAGGCGTTTCTCACCTTCTTGGGACTGCCCAAGGAGGGCTTCACCAACACCCTAGACCCATTGGAGCGATTTTTAAAAGGCAAGTGACCTAACCATAATGTCCCCGTATGTGTCTAGGTCGTTTCTAGCTTTTATGAATTTTCCCTCGAGTCCTAGACCCTCACATTCACCAAACTTGAGAGCTCGGGTCTTGTGTTTCTGCACAGACCTGCATTGACGGCAAGGTCAATGGACGCTGAGATCATGCTTGGCGTCCATCGACCATGCGCTGACCCTGAGTCAGCGGCCAGAGACTGCCGCCAAGTTCCTCTGGACAGAACAGTGACCTGTTCTGCCCTTATACACTATTTTCGGTATGGTTTCCGTGATGAGGATATATGGTAACCCTATA
Organism: Colocasia esculenta; assembly: GCA_014218235.1. Classification (NCBI taxonomy): domain Eukaryota; kingdom Viridiplantae; phylum Streptophyta; class Magnoliopsida; order Alismatales; family Araceae; genus Colocasia; species Colocasia esculenta. The sequence goes on from JACBKR010001260.1 coordinate 13,276, forward strand.
CACTATGTATATTGTTAATTGTGGTGTGTGGATGAGTGTGATGTGTGGTGATGGATGTTAAAAGAGTGTATTCCATGAATTACAAGCATGACTTGCTGATGATCTTGCCAAATTTATGTTTTATGATTAGGATTAGTCTGAATACCTCAGTTTTATTAGATCATGAAGATTAGTGGATCAGTGTACATGTACTCAGTTTTGATAAATTGTCCATGCTTGTATAAATTGCTAATAAACTCAGTTCGGTAAATAAAACGGCATGCAAGAATGATTTGTGGTGATCGATCTATAGATGTATGATTTAGGGTAAATTCTGCATTCTCAGATCATGTATGCACAGTAATCTCTGTTCAAACAGTAAGTGGCAAAATTGCATGATGTGTTAAACTCCATGTTAACTTAAATTGTGAATGGCATGCGAAATAGGTATTTGATTTTCTGTGAATTCTATTTAGCTCAGAAAAATCTGAAAAATTGAGTGTATGACCTTGAACCCGAAAACGGCATGTGGTTAAAATTTCAGGTCATTTGGACCAGTACATAAGGAGTTATGTATTTTCCATGTGAAATATAGTAATCTATATATGTTATCGTAATGTGATTGGATATTGCTTAAACCCAACTTGATTGATGAAATTTAGTGTGTGTTAAACTCCTGAAATCTGTAGTGCCATGTCAGGAAAAATAGAGAAATGCATATGAGTGAGAAAGTGAATGAGATGAAAAGTGCTATGCGTAAAAACATGTGTAAATTGGTAAAATGTGTAAATGTGTAACTGTGCCAATGTGACACTGCTTCCGTAGAGGGCAGTGGAGCTGTATTAGGGAAAAGTCCCCTGAGAAAGTTCAATGTGTAAGTGACCCTAAGGGCATTAGGGGGAAATCTGGAGGTGGACAAGTACCACTGGTTAGGGTGGAGACTTGTTCTCCGGTCTGCGCAGTCCAAGAGTCGCCATTGGAATGCCTAGATGGCGTCTATGTGTAATGTGATGTGTATATGCCTTCTTTGGTGGTTTGGACTATGTGTCACGGCACCTAAAATGGTAATGTGAAATGTGTAATGTTATGTGTTCATGTGTAAATGTGTAAGTGAACAATGTGAATGTGTATGTGCAAAGTGTAACCATGTGAAAGAGAAAACTTGTGTAAAGAAAATGTGAAATTCTAAATGTGAAAATATGTTGTTGAAATCCATGTGAGACAAATCTGAAACCATGTGAAATCAGTGAATTCATGTCGTTATCATCATGTTTATATGTGCAAAAATGTCTAGAATCCATATTAGGGATAATGATGAGCACATATGCAAGTGGCATGATTGGTTGTTCACATGATTGTTTTAAGCGATATTGTAGCTCTCATGTGTAGGTTTACAGCCATTAAACCATGTGAAACCAGCAACTTAAAGCATGTGAAAATGTCTATGTATGCTTAAGAACATGTAAAACTCATGCTAGTTGTGTTTCCTTTCATATATGCACAATGTTCATGTTGGTAGCTCTCATGTCTTGGTCCTTTAAAGACAAAATTTCATGAGTAAATTAAATAGAGAGCATGTGATAGGTAAAGTTTTATTCTTAGAAATCTGAAAGCATGATCCATGTATCAAATTGTAAAACTTTCATGATAGGTTGAAACCTTCAAATAATTAGTATGCCATGTGTTGTAAATTTTGAATGTGCATGTAGAAACCCCTATGACTTATATGTGTATGTTATGAGTAGTGTTGCTTGCTGAGTCTTTGGACTCACTCCTTGCTTCGGCGTACAGGTGTAGTTGGTGACGTGGCACCGTTGGAGGAGACAGTGGAGACGGACTCCGAGCGCGGAGATTAAACTTTGGAGTTTCTTTGTGACTTGTGTATTTCATAGTATGTACTTTGAACATTGTATTAGAGTATCATGAAAAGAGTGTATAAGTGTGGACATTATGTATTTTTATTTCAGCAATTTAAATTATGCGGACATTTAGTTCTTTATTGTTAATTGCAAACTTCATGTAGGTTAAATGTGGATGATGAATGAATGGAGACAGTTGTCTCTTACTTCCGCTACTCTGTTGTATATTCGCATATATCTCAGATGTATGTATCGTTTGGGTAAATGTCCCACTGTGAGGACTCTCGCTATACCGACGTGGGTTGGTATAACCGTACCGGTATAATGAGGGCTGTCACATCCACCCTCTGCATAAAAAATTCCTTCAAAGGTACAAAGATCGCGTTAGTCCTTATCTCTCTATCACGGATCTAGCATCCGAGAAGATGAAAGCTAATGAGGAATTTGTACAATTTGATGACCGTTAGAGGTCAATGGCCACCCACATGCAACATGTGCTCTTAGAGTCGGAGAAAATCAAAGTCATTATTTCAAACTCCACTCTGAGGTTCAAACATATTCTGGCCTAGAACCAAATCACTTCAATGGAAGAGCTCTACGAGCGGGGACGTTACATTCAAACCCATTTGATGGACTCCCCGATCGTAGAATTATTCAATCAAATTAATCCGAGAAAGAACGGGCCAGTGGATGCCATCCACCATCCACCTCGCCACCATACAACAACCACATCATATACACCTCCACAACCTCCCATTTACCACAACATGCCTCCACCTAGGCGTCCACTGATTCGTCCTCCTCGGACCCAACAATCTCAAACTGGGCCATACGATGCCCCTATCATTCATGAAGAAGCTCCCGTGCCCCACGTTGCACCTGCTCTGGTACCCATACCAGCTCCAGCTCCCATATCTCCACCACAGCCTGTTGCTCAGGCCGAGGTTGCCAACGGCCAACCCATCCAGGAAACCACTTGGTGTCACGACGATGAACCTTCCGAGGTCATGTTCGTGCGCCATTTATCTACCCCTTCCACACTACCATCCATTATCATAAAACCTTCCATAATTAAGCCTCCACCCACCATAACACCAATCATTACATCTCCCACTCCGCCAACACCATTGTCAACCGAACCCGAGCAAACCCTTGCCATCATACTCATTACACCCCCACCGGCCATACAACCCTCCATTACACCCACCATATCTACCCCTATCCAATGGAGCGGGTGCAAGTCTTTGAAGAGCAATCAGCAGTGTTAGCAAAAGAAGGAAGTCCCGAGACCAGGCATGCTTTTCAAAATCCAAGAACACATCCCTTGCATGCCGGTCGTTATTTCCATACCGGGCACATTCATGGAGCAGGAGTCCTCCCCTCCATTCATGGCCATCAAGAGGCCCTCTAAAAATATGCCAATCATCCCAGTTGCCAGCCAACGTCATTTCAAAATACTCAGAGAGAATCTCTCCCTCCAAAATCTCATGGCCCCTCACACCATTGTTGTAAACCTTCCCACGCTCGTGAAGGGGTCAACCATGCAGATTGTGCTCACACATTCAAAAGCCAAATCCTTGGCACAATTAATTACTCAAGGGGACATGCCCCTTTCCATATCACATGCCATGCAATCTTTGGGCACGGTCCCCTTATTGTTGTTTCCAACTCCACCAGCGGAACTCCCCACCTTTTTGTTGAACTACATTCTTAGGGAGTTATCGCTATTACTTGAAGCTCCGACGGAAGTCAACAATCCCCCAATCACTGAGAGCCATTCACTCCCTATGAGAAGAGCAAGACCCTCCGCTCGCTAGGCCAGATATGTGAGGAAGTACCTGAGGGTCAGAATGCCAACTCCCAAGCGGAATCGTAAAAGCCGGACAAGGCAAAAGACCAGGTGGCCTCCATCTTTTTCACTTTCATATCAATCATCTTTCCTGCTTCTTAGCACCTTCTCGTGGGTTCTCCACATTCCCTCCCCACGGGAGACCTTTTATTTCCACCTTTTTTATGATTCATTCTCTTGCACTGGGCATCGCATCCCATTTTGTACTTCTTATTCTCCTTCTGGTGCCCCACGCGACACATCTCCTCTTAATGCCCCACGTGGCACATCTCCACTCCGTGCCCCATGTGGCACATCTTCTCTTAATGCCCCACGTGGCACATCTCCACTCCGTGCCCTACGTGGCACATCTCCATCCAGTGCCCCACATGGCACATCTCCCTCCTGTGCCCCACGCGGCACCTTTCCTCCCTGCGCCCCACGCGGCACACCTTTACTTTTGGCCCCTCACGGCCCACTTGTTCCCTTCTCTCCTCCGGCCCATCTGGATTCCTTTTCCCCTATTGGGCACCGCACCCTCCTTCTTCTACTCCCTCCGGCCCCGCCGGAGTCTCCAAAGTCTTTCCGCCATTCTCTCCTCTCCACTTTCAATCAGGTCATCCGACCTTTCTCCCACTATTTTTGGGGCTTTAGTCCCCATGTATCTCTCTAATTTTCAAGTAATTTTGTACATTCTTTTAGGCCTTTGAGTCTCACCCCACGCAGGACATTCATCCCCCTTTTACCCTCCGAACTCCTATGTTGAAAAGCATATTTTACTATCAGTATAAAAAAAAACCATAAGAGCTCTGCGCCAGGGGTCCAAAATTCCCTCCCGGATCATTAAGGTTTTCCCTTGGCATGGGCACTTACACACACTTCACGGCACCCTAAGCCGATTGCCCTAGGAAGACACCGTCACTATCACAGCCACGCCTGAAAGGCACAAACGTCTGTTTCTCCTTTTACTCGGCCAAAATATGGGTAGTAGAGGTAGTCTGGGCAAGACAACCCACCCAAAACACTCCGTCATGAGAGGATGCCTAAAAAATGGGCAAATCAAATGACCAATAAAAATCAAAGTCAAAATGCATGTCAAGAGCGGCAAAGTCTCCACAGAGATCTAAATGGACCTGGACATATGCATGCAAAATCAAAATCAAACCAACCAATCATAATAGGGCATGGAAAAGAGTGACAAAGTCCCCGTGGAGATCCAAATGGACCCGGTCGTACGCATGTCCCTACAAATGAATGGTCATCAAAATTAATTCCAAAAGCCCCAAATTTTCACGAGAGACTGATTCTTCATGCGGTTGTGCCGAGGAAGGAAGTCGAACCCAACTCTCCAATACCCATATCATGCTTGTCTCCAAACTCTCTTCTCTCCTCCCTGTCAGACTTAGTCGCCTTTTCAGGCGTGGCTTTAGTAGTAACACTGTTGACCAAGTGCAATCAGCCCCCGGGCATCACCTTGAAATGCACGCCTTATGCTGGGCACTCTTTAATGAAATGGGAGGTAACGAGGACCCCTCGCCAGTCAGTTTTCATAACTCTAATGCCACCACAACATGGCAATATTTCCAAAAAATCAACAAAAATTCGAATATTTCCAAAAATCAATAAAAAATTCAAAATCACAAAATTTCAAAAAAACTTTCAAAACCACATAAATTCACATATCTTCAAAACCACAAAAAATTAAAATATTTCCAAAATCACGAAAAATTCAAATACTTTCAAAATCCCATAAAAATTCAAATACTTTTAAAAAAAATCATGATGGTACTGCACATGGCAAGCATTGTGCCTCTTGTTGTGCCGGATCGAATCAATCCTTCCAAATCATTGATTCCTCCTATCTTGAACTCCACACTCCCTTGGCCAGAGATCATTTATCCTCATGGTTAAACAAATAAATTGAATGAGCCATGTTTGTTGCTAAATGCTTTATCCATGCTCCATGCTACAAATGTTGTTATTCCATGATGCTTGTTATCTTGGCTAATGATTTTTGAGCGCAGGATTCGAGTTGCCTCATCCGGCGCAATCAGGATGCAACGTGCCGCCCCTACCATCAAGTTATCTATATGTTATACCCTTAGAGCATATCAAGGACCTTATGACTTTGAGGAAATTGGGATTTGAGTCCCCCTTTAACAAAAACAATGATTATCTCAGTGGATCCTTAGCCACATGGATAGGCCGTTACGCTTGGCACATGAGGACGACGAACCCATGCATAAAACTCCGGTCCTGACTCAATGCCATCGTAACAATAATATCCTTGATTATCGTCTACTCCTCCTATTTTATTTTTCCTTTAGCTCAACATACATGCATATTGAAATCACAGTGGAAACCACTCTTTCAATGCAATTTGAGAGCCATTCTCGCTTCAACTCTGAGACATTTTGAAATATTCCAATCCGGGTTGAATACCCAACTCTCTTTGTTGTTGCCTCCGGGCCGATTTCCTTAAAGAACTTTTGTTTGGATTTATCCTTCTACATTCGTCTTTACTCCCAGAGATCCACCAGAGGCAGTGGCAGACGCCCCCAATGGTGCAACCTAATGGATTGTGTCCTTAGGTACTTCCCCTACGCTGGAAGTTGATCTCTCCTTTGTGCCCCACGTGGAACCTTTCCTTCGTATACCACATACACACCTCCTGTCGTGCCCATCGTGCGCACACTTTGTTTCCTTCCAATCCAAGCATTTGTTTCTTTAGGTCTTCTTCTCTGGTGATGACTTCCTTGGGTGTTGGGGAAAGACTCTCATCAGGTGGCAGTCACCCAATGGCTACGCGTGTCTATTTTTCACCTTGGTGTCTACTTTTCAATCCGCTCCCGCTACACTCCACTCCGTTACACTTCATTTCTTTTCATTTCATTACACTCCATTTCACTCCATTGTGCTCCACTTCGTGTCCCTCCACTTCGCTCCCCTGCAAAGCAGACGCCAAGGCATGGCAGCTGTAGACACGCAAATTTGGCTCCACCACGTGTAAATTTCATATTGCACCATAACGCCACAAATGGCCCTCTTTTTGCCTTGCAAGAGTGCTTTCCCCATCATTCTGGATCACCCCCATTCTTCCCCGGTGCTTCCCCTTCATTTCCAGGGCCCCTTGGGAATTATAGGTATAAATTTCAAGTCGCGATGGGTATGGCAACCGCCTCTCTAAAGGCATCCAGTACCCCGGATGCAATTCAGGACACCTTGGCTTAACGCGATGGCTTTAGTGGGTGCTCCCTTATCATGACAGAAATGTCGGCCGTGACTAAATGCTTAACGCGTCGGCCCTGCACGACGCGACAATGAATTCTCATTTTATTTATGGAAACTGCCCTCTTCATGAACGCGTCCTCCATAGGTGACGTGATTCTAATTTCACTTTCGGTAGAATTTTCATAAATAAATTAGGAAAGCTTATTGCGTCGTGTTGTGCCGATGCGATTCATTTTATAGTCGCGTCCCTCCTACCGGATGCTATTTAAAAGTCGGCTATGCATAGTTGTGTCCTACCTCCAGGACGCAATTCAAAGTCGGCTGTGGCCTAGAAAGTCGTCGCGCCCAGGCCCGTAATCATGAGAAAATCCTATAATCGCGTCCTTGTCAGCAGACGCGATTCAAAGAGGTCAAATCATAATTCCACGTCAAAGATAGCGCATGTAAGCCCCATGCCACAAAATTGCCCCTAAAGTAATTGCGTCGGCGATGGCCGCCACGTTTCAAGTCGTGGAAGCCCTAGCGGACGCGATTCTGTACCTTATCACGGCCTCCTTAAAGGACGCGATTCAGAAGCATGGCGGTGATCATGCACCTGTCCCATCAAGCCGACCTTGCAAATCGCATCTTGCCGCCCGGACGCGATCCAATTCAAGTCGCGGCATGTTGTACCGATGCGATTCTAATCGCAGCCTGCTGCTCGGACGCATTTCACTTAAAGGTCACGTCTGCTGTACCGAACGTAATTCTAAGATTTCACCCCTATAAATAGACCCTCAAGGGTCATTTGTAAAGGGGGGTCCACTCAGAGTGGCGAAGCCCTGCCTGATTCCTGTCTCGACGTCCGAGCCCGGGGGTACCTTTCACTTTGCGCCATCCATCTGATCCCCTGGAGCCCAGCGCCGTCTTCTTCCATCTTCCACGCGAATCGGAGCAAGGCGGGAGCGACGTTCTTCCTCTTCTTCCTCCGTCTGTCCAACTGGCCACGCCGCCATGCCGCACACCATTTGTTGAAGCACCCCCTCCCCTTTCTCCCTATCATTTACATTTCATCTCCTCTCGGGCCCCTCGTGGCTCTTTTTTTATTTACTTCCTCCCGGGCCCCACGTGGCTCCCATACTCTTTTTACACACACACACATGCATGCATACACACACACACTTACATTTTTAGGGGTTTAAAAGCCACCATGTGGTGAGTCATCCCCCATGCTATTCATTTATTTCATTTCATTCTTTTGGATTCGGTACTGCATATTATTTGGCTAATCCCCTTTTCCTTTCTTTGTCTTCCTTTTTTTCTCATGGTAATCAAACGGAAAATGCCCTCTACCACGGCTGGCCGTGCTTGTAGAAGAAGAAAGGACCCACATCGCCTGCATAATCTCCCCATGCTCCCAAAGGTATTCTCCACAATCACTTCTCCCGTCTCGCACCCCTCGCCGTGCAATCACCATTCGACACCCTCGCGTGCCTGGCGATCACGATCTTTTCTTTTCCGCCATTTCCATTATCATACCCCCCCCCCTTCTTTGTGGATTAAACGCCCGGGGTTCCCTGACGGACTCAGGCCTTCTTTGTGGGCGCCTCGCAGTCTTCGCCGATAAATGAACTCCAAAAGCGGTATCCACAGTAAGATCTTCGTGTTTTACTTCATATATGACGAAGTGAACTTCGGATATGACAAAGTGAACTTCAGATATTTCTTTAGCAAACAAAGTTATACTTAGAATTTTTGAGAGAATGATTTGTATACCTGAGCATGCTTTATGGATTCTATTCTCTAAGGGACATATTGTTTTGTTTATAAGTACATAATTATTTATTTTGTCATCTACAAAACTATTGTATATTATGAATTAAATCTTTAAATATGCAATGTATCTATTTTGGACAGAGGTTCAACAGAATTGTTCCATATCGTTATCATGATCGTCTTGCCATGAGTAATGCATGTTGTACTTACCTGATAAATTGTTAATTCACGTAAAGCATGCCCGCACCATGAGATGTAAATCCTACTAGGCATTAGCTCACTCACACCTTCTTTCCATAATATTTCAGGTGATGACTATGAGGACGTAGAGTATGATGGGGCTGGGGAAGAGTGATGAACTTCTCAGAGTGTACCCGTTGATATAGCTCGTCAGCCAATATGCTTAGAGTTAAAAGAGTCTGTAATAGTTAGTTTACTTCTTCTAGAGTCATATGTACTTGAATGACAATATTGGGCTCTATTTTTGACTCTGATTATGTAAGGTTCTAAGTTAGTTTTATTGGAAATAAAGTAAAGGATTATTTGGCTGGCAATATTATTGTCTCAAGTCTTTGTTATATTTAGTTGTCGCTTTGAATTACTCAACTGATGATACTTGTACTTGTATCGCTCACACTCTCCATATTTATGTCAGCTATAAATTTTCAGGGCGTGACAGCTACAAGATCTGTAAAGCAAAATATTAAGAATGATGTAAGTTAAGCTATTATATATATATATATATATATATATATATATATATATTTGTATGTATACCTATTATTTCTTCATCCTTTTTGTTGTTCAATAACTTTTCTATAGTTGACATCATCTCATTTTCTATAGAAATCTGTTGGTGTAAATTATTTGGCAAGTAATTTTATTGGTTTACATATAGAGAGAGATTTATTAAATTTTCTATCATTAAAATAAGTTGAATTGTTCTCACTGTCATCTCGTTTATAAAGAAAAAAATTCCTCAATTTGGGATGTGACATTCGCCCTTGCATCACCCACTTTAGACTATTATATATTAGTTGTAGACAAAAAAAATTTATTTATTTATTTGATAACTATGACTAGGATGCATTCAGATAAGTTTAATCATCCATGAGAATAAAGATCCTTGAGTAGTACAGTAACAAGAGTCCATGGTGGAGAGTAATCTATCTTATACTATTAAAATAGAGTTCCCTGCCGCCACGTGGCGAGCCGGGAACTCTGTTGTTTTTTTTTTTTTTTGTCAAAATGGGAGGGCGCGGGAAACCTGTTAAACCTATTACTTTTTTTTTTCAAATGTGGGTGGCTCGCGCACAAGGCTGGCCACCCGCCTATTTTTTTTTTTCTGTTTAAAATGGAGGGCAGCCCACCTTGCAACTGGGCCACTGCCCTCTTCTGTAAAAGAAAATTTAAAAAAATTTAAATCATAGAATTTTTTAATCTTCTTTTTAGATTTTTTTAGATTTATTTATTTATTTTTTTAATTCATACCCATGCATCACACGGGACTAGAACTAGTGTCGTATATTTGATAGTTGTAGAGATATATTCTTTTAGAAATATTTATAAGAATTTTAAGAGAGAGAGAGAGAGAGAGAGAGAGAGAGAGAGAGAGAGAGAGATGAGAGAGAGAGAGAGAGACCCACTGACTGCGAGACAGACAAATTCATAGGATGAGGGAGAGGTTTATATGAGAGTCTAATAAAATTACATGTAAATAATTAAAAAAAATTATGAGAGAGAGTCCAAGATGTTGAGATTAAAGAGTCTATTGAGAGAGGGAGAAAGGGAAGGATAGAAAGGGGAGGCCAAGAGGTGATGAAAAATACATAAATTTGCTTCTGTATATGTTATTATTATTTAGTATAGATTAGTTACATAAGAGGTATTGGCCAAAACATGGTGACCTTTGCCTTGCTGATGATTATTTTTTTGTTGATATTTCAGGTTGACACGGTCACAGCAGAAAGCGCGTCAAACGTGGGGCAATTGTAGAACCTGCGGTGGACAGAGGTATAGTCTCATTTTGTCTCGTAGATCTATTTTTCATTGTATACATAAAGGATTGGTTTTCAAATTTCTAGAATCGACTGCATATCTTTTGGTCATTTTGATCTATTTTTGGTGGGAAATAAATTATTTAGGACTGTGTTTTATTAGTGTATCTACTCATGTTCATATATTTTGCATCAAAACATGACAATTGTAATATCAAAGCGCAGACTACATTAAAACTTGATCTTCGATCACGATTGAAGTGTCCTTAGTACCATTACTTGATGTCAATATCTTTGCCTAGGTAGAGCCTTGGACAAGGATTTGAAAGTTTAGTAACTTCACAGTTTACTATTAAATGATGAGTTATCCATGCTAGAATATCATGTGCGGATAGTTGACAGAAAAGCACAAAGCTGGTAAACAAATAGATTTAGTGAAAGTAATTTAGGAAAACAGATAAGGAGAATTAACCTAGGAATTGGCTAACAAGATGCAGAAAATGTATCCGCATTTGTTTGAATAAGTAATTAATTTTAGTTAATTAGTTGTTGTACGTGATGTTTTAGCTATGGATGTTCTTCATAGATTTCTTCTTAAATTTTGAAGATGAAATTTCTTTTTAGATGATAGTAATATAATGTCCTAGCTTTTCGAATTCTTATTTATCAAGTCTAATAGATTGTTGCGCCAATGTGTGGTCTGATGTTGTGTGCTTGTGGTCATATGAGATTTGTTTAGGTGTGTTTGAGCTGGAGTTTACAACCTATTGTGTGTTTGGTCTTTAGTTTGACAACCCGCCCTGTAACATCGTGGTCATTCGGATCTGTGTTTAATGGTTCTGGTGTGGTGCTCTTGGCTAATGTGTGGCTATTGAGCCTCGGTTGCGGCTCCCGTGCATTTTGTGGGTGTTTTCGGCCTTAAGTTTTGACCCATAAGACTTGCAAGTTTTCACACAGTATGTTGTCGCGTTTTGAACCTGAAGGCTACCCCTGTCGCGATTCACCGAACCGCCTTTCGTGGTGCGGCATGATTGGCGACGGCCAGGTCTGTCACATTTAGTGTATTTTAAACGCAACGTCTGCCTCCGTCGCGATTTTGAATGTGCATTTATTGCTCTGTTTCGGGCCAGACAAAGTAGGGTTGGCTATGTCCAGTGAGAAGAAGGATGTTGTTGTGGCCTTGCGGAGATTTCAGCGGTTTTTGGCTTTCTGGGAGCTGGTCTGGTGCGGGGTCCATGCAAGGAGGGCGTCCGGAGCATAGATATGCCTACAGTGTGGCGTTCTTCGTGTTTTATGGGCTCGTCAAGTTGGTAGGGAGACTTCCCCTTCCATTTTGAATTATGTGAATGGTTTAAAGCTTTGGAAATTATGCTATGGTAGTGTGCTTTGTGTTATCTATCATGTTAGTAGTTTAAATTGTAGTTTAAATGTTGTGTACATGGTTTTCTGGAGGAAGGAAGAGTGTCTGGCCGTTTGCCTAAGAAGGGGATGGGTCGGGCCGTCGCATTTTAAATGCGACGGAGTGGTCCGTCGCGATTGTGTTTTTATTTGGTGTCTGCACAGATTAACATGAAGGAGACGTTTTGGTCCGTCGCATTCATGACTTCGGATTATTGGGTTGCCTTGAAGGCGACAGGTTGTCCCGTCACATTTGTATCGATTGGTGTAATCACGACAATGTTGCGTGTCATGATTTACACTTCGACAGTCAGAGTTGTACTGATTACCTTAAAGGCGACATATCGGGCCGTCATGATTATCTTGCGGCGTTGGGCCTTGTCGCCTTCTGCTTGGAATCGCGACCGGTAGGGTCGTCGCGATTTTATAGGTGACCACGGTGCCTGTCGCATTTCACTTTCGAGGTGTGTGTTCTGTGTGGTGGTTGGGCAGTGAGGGTCATGTGTTGACCTAGCCCTGGTGTTCTGGTATGCGATTAAAGTATTTATGTTATTTCAATGTTAGTAAAATCATGTCATAGGGATAATGGTTTGGTTTATGGTTAATTAGTCAATTATGTTGTTTATGTTAATTACGTTAATCATGGTAGTTAGGGTAATGTGTTAAGTTAATGTGGTTTGTGTGTATCGTGGTGTGTGGTTGCTATGGAGGTCATGTGATGGCCAATGACAAGCAAGTTAAGAATGTGTTATATCATGAGTTAAGAATGTAAGTTTTACGAGTATGTTGCATATGTGACGCGATTTGTGTGTTAGCCGAGTGTGGTGGTCTGGCGCCTATTCCGAAATACCTCTCTAGTCGGGTACCCCAGGTTCTGTGTGAGCCAGGCTCGTTGTGGTTTTTTGTGCTCGGGTTTTGTCCCAGTACTGTGTGTACCATAAAGGTCTGTGTCGTCTTCTGGACAACATTACTCCTGTGTTTGAGTTGTATGTCTGGCTGAGGGAAAGATGACAGTGGGTAGCAACTTGTGTGTTGTGGGTGTACTCGGTTGCTTGTAGCGTGCTCGTGGTTGGGGGACGAACACCAGTAAATGTACTGGGCCTCAGCTAGTCCTGTGTTTCCAGTGCCTCACTTTAGAGAGCTCTTGCCAGAGTCTCTAAAGGTGCCAGACATGGGCCTGCAGTTGTGTGTGGTCTGCAGGTGTGGTGTTGGTTGGTCTCCACAGTTTGTTGACCTTTGCAGTGAGGTTGTGGAGCCGCAGTTGGACCTTTCGTCCTTGACTTTGATATTGAGAGGTAGTTCTTGTGTTGTCCGGTTGGATACTGGCATCATGAACTAGTAGTCCGTTCTCGTGTGGTGGCGTCATTCCTTCCGTCTCGAGCTTTAAAGTGGTTGTGTTTGGTTGTGGTACCTTGTGGTTTTAGGTACCTGTACCCTTTACGGGTTGTTGGTTGTGGTGGCACGTTGGATGCCAGTGTTTCAGGTTGTCTGGTGGAGCTGTGCTCCATGGAGATCATATTGTGTGACCTTCCACTTGCGGTGTTTTTACCCTTTGAGGGTAGTTCTCTGATGTGTTTGGTTATTATGGGTTGTGTGGTGGAGTGGTTCCTTGTGATCAGTCCCATTTCCCTTCATTGGGTGTTGACCTATGTGGCTTGTGGTTTACTTGTTGTTTACTGTGGAGGACTAACTCCTTGTTGTCAGTCTCGTTACCACTCATGGCGTGGTGGTCTTGGTTGCTGTGGTGGACTGGTGTGTTTGCACTAGTCATGTTGTTTCCTTTACTTTTTGTGAGCTGTGTTAGCTAGCGTGCTTATGTTTAATGCGATTTAAATATGCTTATTGTTAGCGCATTTTATTACAGTAGTGCTCCTGTTAGTGCTGCCAGTGAGACCCTTTAGGGTTGAGGTCTCGGTCCTTGCATGCTGTTGTTAGTTTGTTGTTGTTTTTTGGAAGGTCCCTGCTGAGCCTGTGACTTGTTGAGGCTCACTCCCTTACAGTTCATTTCAGGTGTTATCCGTGTGTTTGGTGTGCGACGGCGTTGTGGCAAACTTGTACCACTAGTAGTTGAGTTGTAGTTGTGTTTAGTGTGAGCTTTGCTCCCTCGGGATATGTCCCAGGTAGGTGTACTTTCTCTTGGACATGTAATAATGTATTGGGACAATGTAAATTATGATAAGTGAGTATAATTGCATGTACTTTCTTGCCTATTATACTCTTGTGGTTGTCTTTTATATTCTTATTGGACACTTGTGTGACGTATCCCTTGCGCGACTTCGGTCTGATCGTGAGAGGCGAACTTGGATATGGACCCTTATTGGGCATAAGTATCTAGGGTCGCTACACTCCTGCTTGGGGAGATGCATTCAAAATGCGCCAATGAACCCTAGACGTCTTCAACTGTAACAACCCGACCTCCCAGACCCCCACCAGGGACCCCGAAGTTCATGTCGCCACCCACAGATCCGAAGACTTGGAAGGGTTAGAAGAATAGTCTAGTGAGATATGTACTGAATTTAAATAACTATAACAATCTGTACAACATGTCCTGAATAAAAGCACATGTATAAGAAGAAAGGTGCAGTCCTTAAGGGGCATACCCCGAGAACTTGCAAAGCACAACTCTCAACTCACTCAAGTACAAGAGCTCACAACACTCGCTCTCACTGCTGCTGATTGCACACGGCGCCACAGCCGCCTCCACAACTCGTCCAACACTGAGCTCCCACGAGGACGAGCCCCTAGCTGAAGGAAGTAGGGGGGTGAGCCTCGCGAACAAGGCCCAATAGGGATTGTCAGTCCCTCACCAGCCAGAGAAAGAAGAACTCTGAAAATAGGAAACTATACTAGAAAGCTGTAAAGTGATGAACACCTACAGCAGGATACTACAAAGCAGCGGAACAGAACAATGCAACGCCATGACCGCTAACCAAGGTTGTGACACAAACATGACTCCCGCAAAAACCAATGGAGTCGGGCACCAAGCAGAAGCAACCCTCGGCACACCTGCCGAGACCACGCAACAATAGGTGAGAATGATGTCTCACCACATGCATGGCCACCTCAGACCTCCACAAGGTTGAGGGCCGACAAGCAGAACCACCCCGGACCCCGAACACACCGCAAGGTCGGGAAGCCACACACGCCGGTGCCACCACGGACTAGCATCCAAGAACGGGACTACGGAATCGAGAGTACACCGAAGCAGAAACTACCAGAAGCATAGGCCAACAAGGCCAAACCAACGATGCCTACGAAAACTAGGCGCGACCAAGCTATAACCACTGCGTAAGCTAGGGCAATGGATAACACTTGGAAACGTCGTGAGGAAACACCGTCACAACAACAGCAACCAAGCCACTGCCACTAGTAGCTAAGAGGAGGACACACTGTCCACACCCTCTTCGCTCGCCAGCTGGCTCCTGCCTCTAACCTCCCCGGAAGAGCGAGACAGAGCCGCCACAGAACACCACAAGAATACACGCACCACCACAGCATGACCATGTTGTGGCCCCACGCCTAGCACCACTATGTGGCTCCAGAACCAATGCAGAGAGAGGCAGTGAGACAAAGGAATGACTAGCCTGCGCTGGGAAGAACTCCAGCCAACCTCAGCGTCCCAGACCAACCAAGAGAGCTCTACAAATGACTCGGCGCTGCTGTCCAAACCTTGTTTTCCCCTCAGCTCCAGAGTCCACTAACTCGGTTGCCAACTTGAGCACGCTCGTAGCCCAGAGCACTCCCTCAACAAGATCTCGAGGATGGGGGTCCCAGGCAATGGAGACAACCTCTGAATGGGACAAGCCCTCAAGTGCCAAGCACTGGGAGAACAGGCGAGGCAAGCACAATAAAAACCACACCGAACCACTGGCTTGTAACCCACGACAAGCCTAGCAAGAACAACGCATGCACGGACCCTCGAGAGGGCCGTCGGCCAACCAAGGCAAGCACGAGCAAGCCAGAACATTGGAACACCACCTGATAGTGTGGAAAATATTGCTCTACTAATAATCGATTGACCGCCAGACAATCGATTATTAGACAGACGCGAGCCTCCTGGCACCGCTGCCAAGACACTGCCACGATGGTGTCACGTTCGGTAACTGAACGCAGTGAGGCAACCTTCCACGTTCCCCACTTGAAGGTCCTAAGGGCAAGCCTGCCCTGGGGCACACGCCGACACTCTAACTGGGGTGACGGAAACACCCGAGCAACACAGATACTGTCGCATCCCCCCTAGCCGTTGCGAAACCATCGCGATGGGGAAGGGCACCACGACAACAACCCTATCGCGACGGGGCAGAGCATCGTGACAGAAAACCATGTCGTGATAGGAAAATGCGTCGTGATAGCGATCCTTATTGTGACGGGGCAACGTGTCGCGACAAGGTCGCATCCGACCGGGCTGACGCCTCTTCTGGTGTTGCGACGTGCACCGCAGTCGCGACACCAGCAGAGAGGAAGACCCACAAGATGCTCCATCCCGGGGCCGCCCACAAGCCACAAACACATCACACGGGGGAGGGGAGCATGGAGAAGCTATCTAAACTAGCTAGAAAGCATGAAGAACTCCCAATCCACCTGGATCGAGAAGAGCACAAGCAATCCCTACCTTAAATGAATAAACAAACCCATAAGGGCCCTTCATGTGGGATTGGCCACCTCCTCCTTGCTCCACGCAAGCTCCATGACACCGGGAACACGAGCACGACCCTCCTCCTTGCCTGAAACGCACAAAGGGGAGAGAGGGAGGCTGAGCACCGCTGGAGGGGGAGGAGAAGAGAGGGGAAGGAGGAAAAGGGAGAAGGGGTTGCTGACCAAGGCCTTAAGCCTTCGGCACCAAAGTTGCGATGGGGCTACGCATCGCGTTAAGGACCTTAACACGATGGGTCAACACACTGTGACACCAACGCGTCCACCTAGGATGCCGCGACAACCCGACAGGTCGTACTGACACACCTGCTGTAAGACCCAGCCCCCTTGGGCCCTTTGGCCCCATCCTCAGGGTCGCGACATGCTCCCTGGTCATGACAAGGTCGAGACGGGGAGGCCATCACGACAAGGTTCAGGTCGTGATGACTAGGGCTATCGCATTCTTGTCGCGACGGTCTGGCCATCGCGTTCTACTCACGACGTCCGATGGCGTCGTGACAGCAATTCTGACAGACGTGACTGGTGTCCTTTCTGTTAAAATGGCTTTGTCGTGTGTCAGATGCACGCACGTGAACGCGACGTGGTCATCTGTCGTGAGTGCTTTTATGGTCTTTGAGGTTTGACCTGCTTTTTGGGGTCATGACATAGGCGACCGTCGCGACAAGGTTGCCACGCCTAGGGGTGTTGTGACAAGAGAGTTATCGCGACATGTCGTTCCGTCGTGTTCTGGGGGCCGCCGAGTTAAAACCCAAGGTCGTGCCCCCTTTCCCCCTCTCACCCTCTCAGCTCTCTTTCTCTCCTCTCCTTTCCCTCTCGTGTTTTCCTTGCGGATTCTTGGCAGTTCTTGGTGCTTGAGGCGTTCGTGCTAAGGCGGTGTCGTTCCCGCTCGTGCAGGGGACGTGTTCGTGTCGTTTGGAGCGAGGAGGAGGCGTCCTTTCCTACGAGAAGGCCCCAACGGGTTCGTTCTTCGCGTGGAGGTAGGGACTCTTGATCCTCTCGCCCTAAGCATGCTTCCTCCCCCTCTAGATCGTGGTTTCTCGGTGGTTTGGGGTTTGGGTGTGTGAGAACTCCATGATCGAGGTTGAGTGAGGTTCCTCTTCGAGTGTAGATCCAAGTTTGTGGGGATTTAAGGGTGGTTTGGATGCTTTACTAGCTTTCTAGCATGTTGAGCATGATCCCCTCCCCCTTGTGTGGTTGTTTCCCTGTTTTTGGGGTGGTTCTCGGAGGAGTTGCTCTGAAACCCCCTTATGTCTGAGAACGCGACGATTGTGGAGGTCGTGATCTAGTCTCGATAGCCTGGCCGGTCGCGACGAGATCGCGACGCTCTTGTGTGCTGCGATCTGGTCGCGACGGCCTGGCCGGTCACAATGAGATCGCGACGCTCTTGGGTGTCGTGACCTAGTTGCGACGGCTCGGGCCGCCGCAACGGGATCACAATAGGGTAGGGCATCGTGACCAAGTTGCGACGGCCCACTGCATCGCGGCCTCATCCGTGAGACAGGTTTGATCTTCGCCATTTCTGTTTCATTTACTATACCCGTAGCACCTGTGCTAGTTCCCTAGTACGGTCTACACTAGTCTTTCACTCGGTGCTCGGCACTTGAGGGCTTGCCCTATGTGAGAGGTTGTTACCGTTGCCTGGGACCCCCATCCTAGGGAGCCGGTCGATTGAGTACTCCAGGCTACGAGTGTGCTCGTGTTGGCAGCCACCAAGCAGACTCTAGAGCTTAGGAGAAATCGGTGGTTAGGACAGTGGCGTTGAGTCGCTTGTAGAGCTCTCGTGGTTGGACTGGGACGCCGAGGTCAGTTTCAGAGTTCTTCCTGGCGTAGTCCAACTAGTCTTTTTCTCACTGCCTCGCTCTTTGTGGCCCCGGAACTGCTTAGAGAGGCCAGGCGTGGTACCGTAGTCCGGCCAGACTACAGCGGTTACTGTTATGTTACCTTGTGTCCTACCTCGCATTGACGAGACGTGAGGATTAGGACCTGGGTTGAGGATAAGACGTCGGTGGGCGCACCTGACCTTGACTAGTGGTAGTGCTTCCTGTAGCTAGTATTCCCTGTCCAGGCGGAGTCCCCTCCATCTGTGTTTGCTAGCCGTGTGGTCGTCACATCTAGCAGTCGTACGGAGTGTCCGACCGTGTGTACTTCCCATACCGTGCTAGTTGTAGTTTCGCTTCCGCACTTCCGTTGTAGGTAGAAGATAAAAACTACTGTCATTTATTTTATATTTATATTCTTCTACCTATTTAGAGCTAGTAGGAGATTGGTAGTCTCTACTGAGCTTCTATTGTGAAGATCATCCCTCATTTTCCCAGGTGAGACTTCTCAGTAGCGGCAGGGCATGCGCCGGACGGAGGAGACGGGGTGGTAGGTGGGGTCAACGTAGCTAGCAGTGGTTCCCCTTTTTTAGTGTACGTCACCCTCAGGGTATGCCCCTAAGGGACTTGTTCTTCCCCTGCCTTTTACTTGTACTAGCGTGCGTGCGTTGGGACTGTTCTTAGAGCGGTACGCGGCGGTCTCGCTCTCTTTTCCGTTTCCACTTGTACGCTTCTAGCTTAGCAGTTGACGTTTACTTCCGCTACATATCCTATTAGACATGAATTATATCCCTTCCCAGTCCCCAGATCCGTGGGCGGCGACCACGAAAATCGGGTCCTCGGCGTGGGCCGAGGGTCGGGTTCTCGAGTCGTTATAGTTGGTATTAGAGTGAGAGTATGATAGGACTTGTAATGGATTTAAACTACAACGGGAAGTCCCAACGGTAGTATAAGTACATTGCTAGCCGCTCGAGTGGTTTTGTTAACCTTTGTTGGTTGTGTTGCCATGCAGGACATGGCTCCGCAGAGGCGCAGGCAGGCCAGAGAGCTGATTGAGCAGCAAGATGAGTTTGAGATGCCCGCGCAGGGGCAGGTCAATGAGGAGGTGTCCACAGCAGAGTCAGTGGTGCAGCCTCAGGGTGCACAGGCAGCAGCGGCAGCAGGCGGGCAGCAGCAGCAGTAGGAGTACCAGCCTCAGCCGCAGCAGTACACATACTGGTTTCCCCTAGCAGAGCAGTTCTTTAGGAACTTGTAGCAAGGAGCGTACCAGCCCGGGCAGGCAGAAGCAGGTGTTCAACCTCCGGTACCTCCCCCAATGGTGCCAGAGCAGCAGGTAGAGCCAGAGGTGGAGCAGCCAGTTCGTCAGCAGCCGTCGGGTACTGGGAGTACCCGAGCCGGCCGGAGGAGGACGTCGGTTACAGAGGACAGGACCACTCTCCTAGAGAGATTCTTGCGTCTCCGGCCACCGATCTTCCATGGTGAGTATGATCCAGATAAGGCAGAGAGTTGGACCCATGAGTTAGAGTGCATCTTCGAGACCATGGAGTGTGCTGAGGAGGACCAGGTTCGACTGGCGGTGTACCAGCTTAAGGGAGCAGCCCATGAGTGGTGGAGAGTTCAGAGGCAAACTCACTTCCATGGGTAGAGGTTGGATCACATCACTTGGCAGCGGTTTTTGGAGGTCTTTCATGGCGAGTACTTCCCCGACTATGCTCGACGTGAGAGACGGGACCAGTTCCACGCGTTGGTTCAGGGCGACCTCACAGTTTCTCAGTACCACCAAGGGTTTGTTTGGTTGTTGAGGCATGTGCCTCATCTGGCAGGCAGCGATCAGGCGTGTGCAGAGAGGTTCATAGCAGGACTGAGACCAGACCTGAGGTGGGGTGTGACGGCACACATGTGTACCAGCTTGGGGAAGGCCGTGGCGAAGGCCACCGCCTTGGACAGAGAGACCTGGCAGCCTCAGCAGCAACAGTAGGGAGGAGCCTCTTCTAGGTCCTCGCCTTACCAGCGTCCAGCGGGTTTCCGCGGTAGTACGACTTCATCTTCCTCCGGCTCAGGCAGTTCTAGCAGCACCGGGATTCGCTCGCAGTTTAGGAAGTTGTCTACTCGCGGGGGCGGTCAGAGCCGGCAGCAGAAGCGCCAGTACAGGTTTGCAGAGTAGTCAGTTGTCCAGGAAGCTGAGCAGGGCAGTCAGGAGGCAGTTTGCTACACCTGTGGCTTACCGGGCCACTTCAGGAGGGACTGCCCCATGGGGCAAGCCCCACAGTAGCAGCAGCCAGTTCAGTATGCTCAGTAGCCACCTCAGTACCAGTACCCTCCTCAGCAGCAGTGGGGGTAGTACCAGCAGCAAGCTCAGCAGTTTTCGTAGCCACAGCAGTACCAGCCGTACCAACAGCAGTAGCAGTACCCTCAGCCTTAGTCGCCGCAGCAGTAGCAGCCCCAGCAGGCGCAGCAGCAACGTGGGCGTGGTCGTGGTCATATGATGGCACTCACCCGGGAGCAGGTAGAGGCATCAACCTTGTTATAGGTACTCTACCTATCCTTGGGAGAGCTGCTCATGTTTTGGTCGACCCCGGTGCTTCTTTGTGTTTTGCTTACAAAGAATTCTATGAGTCTCTAGCTTGTCACGCTCCTGAGAGGCAGTGTGACGTGATGGTCGATCTCCCGTTGGGTTACTATATGCGTTCTTTTGGTTACCTGGAGGGTGTGGCAGTCAAGGTTGAAGGGCACCAGTTGCCTGCCAGGTTGTACGCACTGCAGCTTTGCGACTTTGACGTCATCCTGGACATGGACTGGTTGAAGGCTCACTCAGTCGTGGTTGATTTCAAGTGGAATACCGTTTGGTTTAGGATACCTGGAGTGTAACGTCGCTTATTTTTGGATCCTTTTGGATCGTGTGTGTTGTGGTTGTGATGGCCGTTGTGAGGCCAGTGTGGTGTAGACACGTGGTGTGTGCAGGTGTGGTGCAGGTTAGGTCCCGAAATGAAATAGAACCTGTTGCAGTTGAGAAGGAGTTGGCGACCAGGGGTGGTCGTTGACTTGTCGGAGTCCAAGTAAGTTGCCGTTGACTACATGATCTTGGCGGCAGGGGATATGGACATTTTTGGTGGCGGTTGCCTTAAACGGCAGAGGGGTTGACGCCAACCTGTGCAATCTACAGGTTATAGGGTCACCCGAGAGCAGGTTTTCCACCGGGTTCTCTCTCTCCCTTGCTCTAGCTTCACGCCCCCGTATCCCTAAAGCTTCCAATAGCACAGGAGAGTGATTGGAGGATCGTGGAACGTGTGGCGTTGTCGAATCGGACAAGCAAACGCCGTGGCATGGTCTAATCTTTGTCGGAGCTCGCGGAGGACTCGGCGTGAACCAGGGATCTTTAGGTGTTTTTAAGCGTGTTCAGAGGTAGGGGACAATCCCATTAGAGTTTCTAAACTGTTAAAACATGCATAGGAAAATGTAAAGCCTGTTAATTGAGTTTTTGGGTAAAGGTTCTTCATGTGGGGTTTTAAGGTGGTTTGATGGAATTTAAAGGTTAATTATGTAGTTCTAATTGTAAAATGATGCATGCTTTACTGGGAAAGAGTTTCGTTATGTTTCCCCGTGGTTTCAATAGTTATATCGTATAAAATCGATCTAGGGTTTCTGCAGGAACAGTGGCTGAAGATCTTGGCGTCAATATCGAATGTCGCCAAGCTTATCAGCCGGGATATAGTGGCCATATACCTTGCTGTCTACTTCCTGTAGGCGGCAGTCGATGTTGTCGCCAACATGTGTATAAGTAGAAATGGCTGATAATGGTATTTATCGATAATGAGTGGTGCGTTGGCACCTGTGGTGCACTGAGTGCACATGGTTTATGTGTTTAGCATACGGGGTATGCAGTTAGTTACTCACTTTCGAGGCTGCGTGTTGTTCACGCGAGTATAGTTAGGTTCACGTATAGTGGACCGTTGTTACCGAAGGTTTACGTGATGTTTCACATGGTTTGTGTGTGTCGTGCACGTGGCAAGTAGTATGACGCCTACCATGGTTACCTCTCCAGTTGAGTGCCCCAGGTTCTTTGTGAGCCAGGCTGTTAGCTCGGGGCTTTGTCCCGATACTTGTGTTGTACCGTCAAGGTCTGTGTCGTCTGACCTAGACACCCTCACTCCTGTGTTTGAGGTGTAGGTCCGGCTGAGGGAAAGACGACAATGGGATAGTGACACTTGTGTTTGTTTTTAGTCACTTGTAGCGCACTCGTAGTTGGGGGTATGGACACCAGTAGATGTACTGGACCCCAGCTAGTCCTTTTCCAGTGCCTCACTCTAGAGAGTTCTGGGCCAGGATCTCTAGAGGTATCAGGCATGGGCCTGCGACCGTGTGGTCTGTAGGTAGTGGTGTTTAGTTGGTCTCCACAGTTGCTTGACCTTTTCACGTGGAGCGGCATGGGACCATTCGTCCGTGGCTGCGAGACTGAGAGGTAGACCTGTGTTAGCTTGTCCGAGTCAGTTTCTGGTGTCGCGAACCAGTTCACACGTGGCTCGTTTGGCTGTCTCACTTTAGCTTGTACACCTGTACTGATTTTGTTTTAATTATTACAGTTGTTTTTCGTAGTCGGCAGTCGGTGAGTACTTTTACAGCTTTCATATCCTGCTTAGCTGTTCTATAAATTGTTGGTACTGCTTATTGCTTTTGTACCTGTGGTTTTGGTTTGCTCGATTTGGGGGAGTTCCCTACTGAGCCAGTGACTAGCGAGGCTCACCCTACCCCTCAGGTGAGAGCGAGGAGGACGTTTCACGACCGTCGTCCAGTTCAGAGCCGCGCGGTAGCGGTGCAGGGTCGGTACCTCCAGCTGTGTAGTAGCAGCTCAACAGTGTAGTGTAGTTGTTATTTTCTTCAGTTGTACCTCGGGGTATGCCCCAGGCTCTTGTACTTCTTTTCAGTTTTGTGGAAATATGGCTATGTACTTGTGAATATATATATAAAATGTGGTGTGTTCCTTTGTGTTTACACGGACTGTGGTTTGGTATCCCTTGTGAGCTTCGGCCCGTTCGCGGGAGGCAGACTCGGATCAAGTACGTTATCAGTTTAACGGGCTTGGCCAAGGCGTTCCGCCATAGTTGGTATCAGAGCAAGGTCCGTGTTAATATAAAGAAACTAGAAAGATACATAGCCTTATTTCGGTCTTTGTACACTGCTGGTAGGGACCCTGGTTTCTGATAATTTGTTGTTTTGATTTTTGCTTGGTGTTTTGTTTATGTAGAAATTTCTGGAATGGCTGATAGAAGAGATTGGGGTGGTGGAGGAGATGATCCAGAGGAAAGTACTCAGCGTATGATAGAAAGGATCTGGGAAAGCCTCACGGATATTCGGGCAAGGATGGATCAGCAGGCGCTGGTACCACCGGTTGTAGTGCCACCTGGGGATGGAGAGACTGTACCTATTGATCCAGTCCCTCCAAGAGTAGAGGTGCCTTTTGTAGCACCTGTGCCACCACCACCACCAGTGTTATTATCAGAGGAACCAGTGATGCAGGTGGAGAAATTTCTGAGATTGCAGTCGCCTACTTATTCAGAAGGGCCGAATCTAGATACAACGGAGCACTGGGTTCATGAGATCGAAAGAGTCTTTGCAACTATGAGGTGTCCGGCAACAGATAAAGTTGTCTTAGCTGCTTATCAGTTGAGAGGTTTTGCATTAGAATGTTGGCGACTGAAGATGCAGACCACCTTTACAGGCAGGACAGAAGAGGCTATTACTTGGTCGGAATTTCTTGATGTATTTAACGATACATTCTTTCCGATTCAAGTGTAGCAAGTGAAAAGAGAGCAGTTTCGGACACTCCAGCAAGGTAACTCTTCAGTTTTAGAGTACCAGATGAGGTTTATGGCACTTAGCCGTTATGCACCTTATGTAGTATCAGATAATAATATGATGGTTGAGTATTTTATTAGAGGTTTGAGAGTGGAGTTGCAGGATGCAATAGTACCTCTCATATGTAAGATAGTGGAAGAAGCAGCTCAGAGGGCAGCTACGTTAGAGAGGTCTATTCGGACTCGTCAGGTGGGCGAATCAGGCTCAGGTAGTTTTTGGCTACCGCAACAATTAGTAGGTGCAAGTAAGGGTAAAGCACCAGCAGGACCTTCTTCATCAGGCTTTGGGAAATGGGGCCAGAAATTGAAGCAAGCATTTAAAGGCAAAGGAAGAGGATGGGGAGGTCGTCAGCAAATTCAGTAAGGCCGAGGTAGGCCTGAGGTGGAGGAGTCGCAGTAGAGTACTGCCAGGCAGCCCATTACTCCACCAGGATATAGATGTTATAATTGTAATCAGCCAGGGCATTTGATTCGCAATTGCCCCTATCCGAGAGAATATGGGTATGGAAGAGGTGTGCAGCAGCAGCCTCAGCAGTTTCAGCAGCCACAAGTAGGTCGTGGCAGAGGAGCACCGCAGCAGCGAGGAAGAGGCCGGGTTATGGCTATTACCCGAGCCCAGGCGGAGGCATCGAATATGATAGAAGGTACTTTACCTCTTTATGATTATTCAGCAAGAGTCTTATTTGATTCGCGTGCCTCTCACTCTTTCATTTCCGAAGAATTTTTGGATTGTATAGCTCATCCTTTAGAGGAAAAGTCTTGTGAGTTAGTAGTGGAGGTTCCTTCGGGTGAGTTCCTACTCACTTCGAGCTATATAGATGAAGCTCCTGTTATGATTGAAGGGAACCAGATGCCGGGTCGGTTGTATGCCCTGCAGTTGTCAGATTATGATATTATTCTGGGTATGGATTGGCTTGAGACTTATGGAGCAATGTTAGATTGCAGAAAGAAAAGGATAGGTTTTGTCCCTAATGGTGCAGTATTTGAATATCAAGGTATGCCTTTTTATACCTCTAAGTTTCTAATTTCTGCAATTAGAGCTAGAAAGTTGATAAATGCTGGATGTGTGGCTTATTTAGCCTCGGTAAGTCTGGTAGAGCTAGTCAGCCAGTGGAAGCAGTTCCCGTGGTTAGGGAATTTGCTGATGTTTTTCTGAGGATTTGCCTGGTTTAGCTCCACATAGAGAGGTGGACTTTACCATTGAGTTGCTGCCAGGTACCATGCCGATTTCTAAAGCTCCATATCGGATGGCACCAGCAGAACTTAAAGAATTGAAAAAGCAATTAGAAGAGCTGTTGCAGAAAGGGTTTATTAGACCGAGTCATTCCCCGTGGGGAGCGCCGGTTTTATTTGTGAAAAAGAAAGATGGAAGTTTTCGAATGTGTATTGATTATAGAAAGTTGAATGATGTGACCATTAAGAATAAGTACCCTTTGCCAAGAATAGATGATCTGTTTGATCAGTTGCAATCAGCAAAAGTATTTTCTAAAATTGATTTGAGGTCCGGGTACCATCAGTTGAGAATTAAAGAGGAGGATATAGATAAAACAGCTTTAGAACTAGATATGGTCACTATGAGTTGTGGTTATGCCATTTGGGTTGACCAATGCTCCTGCAGGTTTTATGGATCTGATGAATAGAATTTTCATCCATATTTAGACCAATTCATTGTGGTTTTATTGATGATATTCTAATTTATTCAGCATCTGAAGAGGAGCATGCAGCTCATTTGAGGTTTACTCTGCAGTTGTTAAGAGATAACCAGTTGTTTGCTAAATTCAATAAGTGTGAATTTTGGTTGAAAGAAATTCAGTTTCTGGGTCATGTTATCTCAGCTAAAGGAGTAGCAGTGGACCCAAGTAAAGTGGAAGCAGTGATGAGATGGGAAGTGCCTAAGACAATAACCGAGATTAGAAGTTTTCTGGGATTAGCAGGTTATATAGGCTTTATTCAAGATTTTTCTAAGATTGCAGCACCTATGACTAAATTGACTAGAAAAGGTGTGCCTTTTGTGTGGTCCGGTGAATGTCAGAAAAGTTTTATGGAATTAAAGAAAAGACTTACATCAGCACCTATATTGACATTACCGGCAGGGAGTGGTGGTTTTGTGTTGTATACTGATGCTTCAAGGAGAGGACTTGGAGCAGTGCTTATGCAGCATGGCAAAGTGATAGCTTATGCGTCCAGACAATTGAAGCCGGCAGAGGAGAATTACCCCACTCATGATTTGGAATTGGCAGCAGTTGTATTTGCTTTGAAAATGTGGAGGCATTATCTATATGGCGAGAGATTTGAGATCTTTACAGATCATAAAAGCTTGAAGTATATCTTCTCGCAGAAAGATTTGAACCTTCGCCAGTGTAGATGGATTGAATATTTAAAGGATTATGATTTCAGTTTGGCTTACCATCCGGGTAAGGCAAATGTTGTAGCTGATGCCTTGAGTAGAAAGGCATATGTAAGTTTTATGATGATTAAAGAATGGAAGCTGTATGAAGAGGTAGTGGAGAACTCCTAGTATGTGCCCAGTAGTCAGCGACGGGCAGTACTAGCTGCTAGTGCTGTAGAGCCGTCTTTGTATTGGCAGATTATTGAGGCTCAGAGAGCAGATGTAAGTTTAGCTGAAATTGTGAAAATGGAAGGAGTTACCATTGATGATAATTGTGTGGTTAGGCTCAGAGGCAGGTTGTTTGTTCCAGCTGAAAGAGAGGTAAAGCAGCGAGTGTTGGAAGAGGCTCATAAATCTAGGTACACTATCCATCCGGTAGTACTAAAATGTACCATGATTTGAGAAAGCATTTCTGGTGGCCTCATATGAAAAAGGAAATAGCAGAGTTTGTTGCAAGGTGTGCTATCTGTCAACAGATTAAAGCAGAACATCAGAAGCCTGGAGGTTTGTTGCAACCGTTGCCCATTCCACAGTGGAAATGGGATGATATTGCTATGGACTTTGTGGCAGGTTTACCAAGATCGAGTTCCGGGCATAATGGAATATGGGTATTTGTTGACAGATTAACCAAGGTGTGCAGATTAGTGGCAGTAAGTATGTCTTGGACAGTGGATAAATTAGCAAAAAGTTATGTTGAAAGAATTGTTCCATTGCATGGTATTCCGAAGACTATTGTGTCTGATAGAGATCCAAGATTTACTTCTGTTTTTGGAGAAGTCTGCAGAAAGTAATTGGTACTGAGCTGAGATATAGCTCCGCTTATCATCCCCAACAGATGGTCAGACAGAGAGGACTATCCAGACGAGATTGAAGATATGTTGCGGGCTTGTTGTTTAGTTTGGGGAGGTAGCTGGGAGCATCATTTGGGAATGGTTGAGTTTGCCTATAATAATAGTTATCATACCAGTCTTGGGATGGCACCGTATGAAGCTTTATATGGAAGGCCATGTAGAACCCCAATGAACTGGCATGAAGTGGGAGAAAGGCAATTAGTGGGTCCTGATTCAGCAAACCACAGAAATAGTGAAGCTTATTAAAGAAAATTGCAGGCAGCTCAAAGCAGGCAAAAGAGTTATGCAGATATCCGGAGGAGACCACTTCAGTTTGAAGTGGGAGATTTTGTTTTCTTGAGAGTTTCCCCGAGTAAAGGTATTATGAGGTTGGTAAGACTGGAAAGTTGAGTCCAAGGTATGTGGGACCTTTCCAGGTGATTGAGAGAATTGGGGAAACAGCTTATAGGCTGGATTTGCCAGCAGATTTTGCGGATGTTCATGATATATTTCATGTTTCTATGTTAAGAAAGTGTATTGAAGATCCAGCTCAAATAATCAGATATCAAGGTGGTGACCTGAGGCCGGATATGACTATGCCAGAGTATCCGGTGCAGATCACAGATCGAAAGATAAAGAAGCTGAGAAATAAAGAAATCGAGTTGGTTAAAGTGAGATGGGAAAATAGGTTAGGTGGTGAGGATACCTGGGAGTTAGCCGAGGAAATGGCTAAAGGGTATCCCTATCTGTTTGAATAAGCTTTTGTATTTCTTTTTAGATGATAGTATTTGTAAAAATGTGTATGCTTAAGTTGTTTATCTTTGAGTTGTATTATGAATTTCGAGGTCGAAATTTTCTTTTTAGATGATAGTAATGTAACGTCGCTATTTCGGATCCTTTTGGATCGTGTGTGTTGTGGTTGTGATGGCCGTTGTGAGGCCAGTGTGGTGTAGACGCGTGGTGTGTGCAGGTGTGGTGCAGGTTAGGTCCCGAAATGAAATAGGACTGCTGCAGTTGAGAAGGAGTTGGCGGCCAGGGGTGGTCGTTGACTTGTTGGCGTCCAGGTAAGTTGCCGTTGACTGCATGATCTTGGCGGCAGGGGATATGGACGTTATGGTGGCGGTTGCCTTAAACGGCAGAGGGGTTGACGCCAACCTGTGCAATCTGCAGGTTATAGGGTCACTCGAGAGTAGGTTTTCCACCGGGTTCTTTCTCTCCCTTGCTCTAGCTTCACGCCCCCGTATCCCTAAAGCTTCCAACAGTCACAGGAGAGTGATTGGAGGATCGTGGAACGTGTGGCGTTGTCGAATCGGACAAGGAAACGCAGTGGCGTGGTGTAATCTCGTCGGAGCTCGCGGAGGACTCGGCGTGAACAGGGATCTTTAGGTTTTTTAAGTGTGTTCAGAGGTAGGGGACGATCCCATTAGAGTTTCTAATTGTTAAAACATGCATAGGAAACATGAAAAGCGAGTGATAGGATCGTGGAAGTGGCGTTATGAATCGGACAAGGAAACGCCGTGGCGTGTTAATCGTCGGAGCTCGCGGAGGACTCGATTGAACCAGGATCTTTAGGTGTTTTTAAGCGGTTCAGAGGTAGGGGACGATCCCATTAGAGTTCTAAACTGTTAAAACATGCATAGGAAACATGTAAAACGTTAATTGAGTTTTGGGTAAGGTTCTTCATGCGGGGTTTTAAGGGTGGTTGAGGAATTTAAAGGTTAATTATGTAGTTTTAATTGTAAAATGATGCATGCTTGACTTGGGAAAGAGTTTGTTATGTTTCCCCGCGGTTTCAATAGTTGTAAACCGTGTAAAATCGATCTAGGGTTTCTGCAGGAACAGTGGCTGAAGATCTTGGCGTCAATATCGACTGTCGCCAAGCTCATCAGCTGGGATATAGACGGCCATATACCTTGCCGTCTACTTCCTGTAGGCGGCAGTCGATGTTGTCGCCAACATGTGTATAAGTAGAAATGGCTGATAATGGTATTTATCGATAATGAGTGGTGCGTTGGCACCTGTGGTGCACTGAGTGCACATGGTTTCTGTGTTTAGCATACGGGGTATGCAGTTAGTTACTCACTTTCGAGGCTACGTGTTGTTCATGCGAGTACATTTAGGTTCACGTGTAGTGGACCGTTGTTACCTAAGGTTTACGTGATGTTTCACGTGGTTTGTATGTGTCGTGCACGTGGTTTTGTGTACGTGGCAAGTAGTATGACGCCTACCGTGGTTACCTCTCCAATTGGGTGCCCCAAGTTCTTTGTGAGCCAGGCTGTTAGCTCGGGGCTTTGTCCCGGTACTTGTGTTGTACCATCGAGGTCTGTGTCGTCTGACCTGGACACCCTCACTCCTGTGTTTGAGTTGTACGTCCGGCTGAGGGAAAGACGATAATGGGACAGTGACACGTGTTTGTTTTTAGTCACTTGTAGCACGCTCGTAGTTGGGGGTATGGACACCAGTAGACGTACTGGACCCCAGCTAGTCCTTTTCCAGTGCCTAACTCTAGAGAGTTCCGGGCCAGGATCTCTAGAGTGTCAGGCATGGGCCTGCAACCGTGTGGTCTGCAGGTAGTGGTGTTTAGTTGGTCTCCACAGTTGCTTTACCTTTTCACGTGGAGCGGCAGCTGGACCTTTCGTCCAGGCTGCGAGACTGAGAGGTAGACCTGTGTTAGCTTGTCCGAGTCAGTTTCTGGTGTCGCGAACCAGTTCACGTGACTCGTGTTTGACTGTCTCTACTTTAGCTTGTACACCTGTACTGATTTGCCGTTTAATTATTATAGTTGTTTTTCGTAGTCGGCAGTCGGTGAGTACTTTTACAGCTTTCATATCCTGCTTAGCTGTTCTATAAATTGTTGGTACTGCTTATTGCTTTTGTACCTGTGGTTTTGGTTTGTCGATTTTGGGGGAGTTCCCTACTGAGCCAGTGACTAGAGAGGCTCACCCTACCCCCTCACAGTGAGGAGAGAGGAGGAGGACGTTTCACGACCGTCGTCCAGTTCAGACCGCGCCATAGCGGTGCAGGGTCGGTACCTCCAGCTGTGTAGTAGCAGCTCCAGCAGTGTAGTGTAGTTAGTTGTTTATTTTCTTTAGTTGTACCTCGGGGTATGCCCCAGGCTCTTGTACTTCTTTTCAGTTTTGTGGAAATATGGCTATGTAACTTGTGAAATATATATATAAAATGTGGTGTGTTCCTTTGTGTTTACACGGACTGTGGGTTGGTATCCCTTGCGAGGCTTCGGCCGTTCGCGGGGGAGACTCGGATCAAGTACGTTATCATTAAAGGGCTTGGCTTGCTGAGGCGTTCCGCCACGGAGAGTCGTCCTCTGCTTCTGAGTATCCAGTCTATTGTCTACCATTTATTTTCTGTGTAGAGCTCGCCGTTTGATCCGCGATGGCTGGGTGGCATACCTTGCTTCCGTTTGTTCTTTGGAGCCTAGCAGATCTTTAGTTTCTGACGTGCTGGTCATTTCTGAGTTCTCCGACGTCTTCCCAGAGGATATACCTGGCTTGCCTCCTGAGCGGGAGGTAGAGTTCTCCATTGAGATTTTGCTCGGTGCGATGCCTTTGTCCAAGGCACCTTACCGGATGTCCCCGGTGGAGCTGTGTGAGCTGAAGCACTAGCTGCAGGAGCTGCTTGAGCTGGGCTTCATTCGCCCAAGTCATTCACCGTGGGGCACACCTGTTTTGTTTATGAGGAAGAAGGATGGCAGTCTTTGTTTGTGCATCGATTATCGGCAGTTGAACTAGGTTAGTGTGAAGAACAGGTACCCGTTGCTGAGGATCGATGATTTGTTTGATCAGTTGCGGTCGGCCAAAGTTTTCTTGAAGATTGACTTGAGATCCGGGTACTATCAAATGTAGATCAGAGAGTCAGATGTTGGTTTGACGGCTTTCCGTTCTAGGTACGGTCACTTCGAGTTCGTTGTGATGCCGTTTGGGCTAACGAACGCACCCGCAGCATTCATTGATCTGATGCATAGGTGTTCGGTGAGTACCTATATCGTTTTGTGGTTGTTTTATTGATGATATTTTGGTCTACTCGGCTTCTGAGGAGGAGCACGA
>JACBKR010001261.1:0-44641 GCA_014218235.1 Colocasia esculenta
CAGTCATTAGTTAGTCGGTATGTATTAGTTTTGGATTTGAATAAGTACTATGGGCCCTAGTTTGGCTCTGATTAGTCAATGTAATAGCTAGTTGATGAAATATTAATGAAGTTGGATTTTATTTGACATTATCCCATATGTGCAATGGTTTGTTATTTATTTCTCGCTCTGTACTATTTAATAACTTTAATTCCGCTCCGATATTCCGCCTCGGGGCATTACACTTTTGTGGTATCAGAGCCTAGGCTAGTCTTAAGTATAGGATGATCTAGGTTTGACTTGCCTTGACTTAGAGTCTAATTCCATACCTTATGTGAGAATTGTTTAGAAGCATGGGTAATAAGATAAAATAAACTCACACACGCACAAACTTAGTACAAACTCAATATCTTACATTTAAATTCTCTTGTGAAGGAACTTAAACAATAGCAATGCAGCGGAGCGTGCTCAACTCCGTGATATGCAACACACTATTCCGACAGCTCACGCATGCATTACTTTAGGCTGCTGGAGCCAATAATAACCGAGGATAGGGATTTACACAGAAATTTTCCCATCTGAATCCACCTCGTTTCAGTGGGACCACTGATCCCGACAAGGCCGGAATTGGCTAAAAGAGATTGAGCGTATTTTCCGTGTTTGTAATGCGCGGATGGAGATAAGCTATTACTTGCAACATTCCAGCTTGAAAGGGACGCTCGTGCATGGTGGGGTCCATTGAGCAACCAGAGCAGATGCACAGTTTACTTGGAAGGAGTTCAAGGAGCACTTTAACTCCAAGTACTCTCTGAAATAATCCAAGAGAGAAAGGCCTCCAAGTTCGCCGCACTTAGCAAAGGAACCTCCAGTCGCTGAGTATGAAGCTCAGTTTCTCCCGATTGGCATGATATGCCAATCATCTTGTCTGCACAGAAAGAATGAAGGCAAAGCGCTTTCTTAATGGGCTCAGGCCCGCATACATTACTCAACTGGCACTCTGGACATTCAGACTTATTCGGAGATGGTCAGAAAGCACAATGCTGGAGGATGCGACCGATCTCACCGAGCGCATCAAGGGTAGGATGGTCAAGAAGGAACAAACCTCCGAAGCACCAAGTAAGCCCACTAACGGCAAGAAAAGACCATTAAGCATCACGGACGGGCCAAGCCAAGAGCGAAGCCCAAAGTCTTCGCCCCTACTACCCCCACAAGCCAGATGCAAGCACTGTGACAAGCTAGGTCACACTGCAAAGAATGCTAGAGAGGGTAGGCACATGCCTACGCTGCGGGAGTCGAGAGCATCGTATTCCCGTTGCCCTCTGCTAAGGAAAATGAGAATCGTCCTATGGACAGAAGAACCTGGCCGCTGCCGGCCCTGCAAGAAGTGGAAACCACCGAGGAATGTGGATTTATGGAAGGTACTTACCAGTTTTCTCTCGGTCAGCTTTGTTTTTTTGATATTGGCGCAACACATTCGTTCATATCACAAGCATTTGCTGATACTGTCATGCCCCGCTAATTTAGCAGCTGAATAATCAGGAGGCATGAACAACGAGTATGGTATGTAATACGCATATATCGCAAATATCAGAGCTACTAATGAAACATAATTGCACTAAACTCATCATTTTATTGATAATTTATCTAAACTATTACAACCACTAATTCAGAGCCAGAACATAGGGCTCAATGACTTTTATTACATTTGGAAAAGATAACTAAGCAACTAACTAAACTACCTCTAGGTACTGGGGACAATCCATCGCTATGACTCCAGGACGCTCATTACTCCAGTCCAATCTCGTTGATGTGTGTAAGTCATCACCTGACTTACCTGAAAACACAATAACAAATAACGAAGGGTGAGCGATAACGCTCAGTAGGACTTAATATCTCATGTAAACAAGCATGATTTAAGTGATTAATGTCTTGTAACGTAGGTTACTAGAGAGAACGATCATGTATAGTCAAGAGAGTAATAGTACAAGATAACAAGTGAACGATATATATTTTCTCAAGAGTATTGCAAAATTAGGATGACAACATAACGAGATACGTGTAACAATAAGTGTATAACAAGATAGCGTGTAACCAATGACATGTAATAGGATAGCTTGTATCAAGGTGCCGTGTAACGAGATAGCTTGTATATCAATAGCGTGTAACGAGATTGCATGTAAAGAGATAGCGTGTAAAGAGATAGGGTGTATGGTTGCACCACGGTGCACTAGTCGAGTACGACAATAGTCACTTTAGGACAGTAGCCATTTCATGATAGTACAGTACGTCTGAACTCCTCAGACTAATACTATAACAGTCAGTGCTAGCACAGTAATAGCACCGAAATGATACAGTACATCTGAACTCCTCAGACTAATAGTAACAATTAGATGTCTAGCCAGAATAGTATAGTCAGAACCGGTGCAATGCAGAACACCGTCAATAGCCCCTGCAGGTATTTTCGGGTGGCTCACATACCCCAGGACTAGATTGGAGCCCCTCGGACACTCTGTGCCCTGCACAGTATGCATTCAAGTCAGTAGGGTCACCGGACCATAATATGGCGCTAGACAGTCATGTATAGTACAACGATAGGAGCCCAACAGCTCAACGAGTCTCAAGAGATACTTGATGAATAGACGAGATAGTAGAGTGAACGTGAAAAGATGAGAGTACAAGGATAGTAGATAGATAGGGGTATAATCGTAAAACAACGTTAAACCACGATATTAACTGTTGCACAGCACCAGGTCGGGTACCGGTAGTCTGGTAGAAGTCACCACCGCCCACTAGCTGTGTGCTGTGTACACAGACTAAATGGTCCGGCGTGATTACAAGTTAAGAGAGATCTCACTAAGGCCGTTTGGATCATACCGATCCCTAAAGGTGTAACGGGTATTAGGTACAACCAGCTCATCGCTAAGGATGTGCGCCAAAGCCAAGAAGACTTACGGAGGCCTTGACAAGGAGTCCCTGGCCAGTCGGGAGTATTCCCGGTGGAGAGGTGGTCCAGTCAAGAGAAAGTGTGTAACGAACGTTGTCCGTCTTGCCTCGAGTGCTCGAAGGCAGAGGGACGCGATACTTGTAAAAATCACGCGAATTAAACGAGAACAAGTGTCATTTAAACAATAGGGAAATTAGGTAATTAATTTCACTTTAATTACCAGATACATTATTGAGTATTTAATAGGGTCAAATAGCGATAAACAATGTTTAGTGTGCAAGTGTAACGAATCATTAGAATAGAATAAGTCATGCTCACGGATTTTAAATTAATAAGAATTATTTAAATATTATTAAATAAAAATATTCAGGCCATTTATTAAGCTTAACAGTACATGTTTAACTTGTACGGGTTAAATGGCATATAAAGCAGGATATAAGCGAAATTTTAAGTTCTGGCAGAAAAGCTTAAATCGCGGCGGTGGTCACGGCCGCGATTTCTGTCGCGGTCGCCGGCCCGGGCGCGATAGCGGTTTGCGATGGAATCGCGGCGGCACAGGTCGCCGTTTTCTGAACGCGTCACCCACGCCGGCCGCGACCTCCCGTTATCGCGGCGGGTCGCGCCGCCGCGATATCGGGGATGTCTGGCCTTTTTCCCTTTTTTTCTGGGTGGACCATTCTTGATATAGGGTGATTCAAATTCAGTATAAAATCCCACGTACTCCAAAAACCACAAAACTAGTTTTTAACGAAAGTAGACATATAGATCTATCAACATGCATGATTAATTGAAAATAGACAAGGTTTAAACATGATGTGATCAAGTTACATTTCGATGACCTAACAGGCACAGTCAGGTTCAACGAATTAATTAGAGATGGATACATGATGAAATATTCCAAAACTAGGGGCGTTCAAAAGCGACAAGATGTAGTATTTATGATAATTTTATCATGGTATGAAGTTAGCATGAATGAGGTTCACAACCAACAAGAAGGGTCGGGTGCATGGATCTGATAGGGATTCAAAGAATTAATTCTCCCTCATGAGAGATCGAAATAGAACGAAACTAGGGCGTTTGAAAGCTAATGCACTTTAGTATCAATGAGAATTTTCTCATAGCATGGGAACAAGTACGTGCGGGGGATTAGAGAAAATGAGATTTCGGGTTCATGGTAACAACAGGGATTCAAGCAATAAATTTGCCCAAATGGATGAGCGAAATGTAACGAGACTAGAGGGCTTTTGAAGAGGATCATGATTCTACCTAGGGTAATTTTTTACACGATTTTAGCTTGAGAGATTGCCTACCTTTTCTTGCTGATAAGAAATCCTAGGGTTTTGATGAAGAAGAATGAAATCCTTCCTCTCCAAGCTTCTCCCTTCTTGCTCCTTCGTTCTTCAGCTCTTCTCTTCGTCCCCAAGGTTCCAGCAACAAGCTATGGTTGGTAGGGACGAATTTGGAGGTGTTTTGATGCTTAATAGAGTCCTTAATCACCTAAACTCTTCTCCTCTCCTCCAACTATGAAATTAGCAATTATCCACCTATTTTCTAGCCATTATCTACCTAATAGGATGGGGAAGAAATCTAATTTCATGGGTAGAGGGTTTGGGTAGGTTTTAGATTCTTGTAAGGACATTTATAAACTAATTTAGTCATTATCTTATCCTTTTTTAATTTATTTAATAATTAACTCCGAATTTCTACATTTATCTCTCCTTATTCTAGCATTTATCACTTAGTTGGCTTGGAGAGAGATCTAATTTCGTGGCTAATGTGTTAGGATGGGATGGGAACTCTGTTGGAGATCGGATAGGTGACTTTGGTAAATGAACAAGATATTGTGTGTATGCAGCGGAATTAAAATGATAAAACACACAACTCGATCAGATCCAAGTGTGGTGTTGAGTATAGTGAATAAGACAACAAACCACCAACAAACCACAGTGCACTGAAGATTTTAGGTGGTTCGGAGAACACAACTTGTGTCTCCTACGTCCCCCTCCTCACAACGGAGGAACCACTAACACAAGTGCAGTACAACTAGAGCACGACGACTCTAACCTCTTTGAGTTCAACAACTCAAAGAAACCTAGGGGATAGGCACAACGACCTACTCCAAAGACCACTTGTGAATTCAGCAAATTCACAAGCCCTTGAGCACCACGCTCAAGCACCAGAGCACATGGCTCCAACCCCAGAGCACTAGGGCTCCAAAACAGAGTACAAAGTACTCAACCCTCTGGATCACAATAGATCCAAATTCTGCTAGAACAAGCACACTCAGAGAATAGATCCTCTAGCACGATCTATCTCAGTACAATAGAAATGGAGAGACAAATTGATTGGGAGATCTGTGTAGAACACATACACAGATTCCCCAGAAAATTCAAGACTCTGACCAATTACAACTTGGCTGGATCTCCTTCTGGATCAGCACTCTTGAAATCTCGAGCTCCTCCTCTTCTTCTCCTTCTTCTTCTCCTTCTTCTCCCTTTGGCGGCGCTGCTCTGCTCCTCTGATGCAGATGCCTCTTTCCCGCTCAAATCTCCTTTTTCCAGAATGGTCTTGGCTTGTTCTGTCGTGGATGCCTTTGGAGTGCTAAGGACATGGTATTTATACCCCCATATGTCCATAAGAGGCCTTAGGGTATGTGGCACAAAAACCTAGGCAGATCCCCTTGAACCCCAAGCGGCCACGTGTCCAGATGATTTCACGAAATTGATTTTAGCCAGAGTGTGTCGACACTACTTCAGAGTGTGTCGACACACGGTCCCAAACTGGTAGAATTGGTTCTCTGGGAAGAGTCACTAGTGTCGACACTACTTCAGGCAGTGTCGACACACTGTCCAGAACTGCCAAACAGGTCTTCTGGAACTAGATCTAGTATGTCGACACCACTTGAGCCTGTGTCGACACCAGTATAGACCTGTCAACTGGATTCTCTAGGAACTGGGACTCGTGTCGACACCACTTGAGGCTGTGTCGACACACTTGACCTATTCTTCATCATTTTGCCTTAGGATTTGAAACCCTATGTCGACACCATAGTGGTGTGTGTCGACACTACCATGACAAATCTGCATACACCTGCAAAATTAAGACATAAATCATTAGTACAAGATATTATCATAAAATATGAGATGTTAAACATCAAAACATGTTGTTTAAGCATTATGGTGTTATGATAAATGTATAACATGTTCAACAATCATCATCAAATCACAATTTGTCGTCATCAAAATCAAAGTATGAGTGATGTTCATTGTTCATCATTAAAATACAATTTTAAATTCCAAAACACACTCAACCCAACAAACTCTTTTTAAGATAGTAAGAGTTAAAATAGTCATTATCTTAACCCTTTTCTATTTATTACTATTTTTAGGTACGAATTTAACTTAATTACTTCCCATCCCAAGATGGCTCTTCATATTGGTCTAACTATTCATGTTAGGACCTTTAACAAGATCCATTACTAATTGACTAATGGTGTATAGATTAATTCCAATTATTCACCCTTTATCCTAATGTAAATCTATTTATCACACTTATTTAATTACTTTTGTATATTTTTATTCACTTCTACATTATTTATGCCAATATTTCTAATCTTCATCATTGGGCTCTTACTCTTGGCTCAATAACTCATGTGAGCCTAATTGTACAACCCATGTACTTACTTTACTTATTGGATTTTTAATTATCCTTTTATTAGATAATTATTTATGGGCCAAGATTGTCCATTGGTCCAAATATCATAATGGGCTATCATCCCATATTATTTAAAGTCTACCCACATGTTTATTTTTATTTATAATCCACTTTGGGTCATAAAATAATGGGTTCTTCTCTTGACTTCCTTAATTATGCTAATAAGTCGCATAAATTCTTAAACTAAGTCCAAACGATTTTTCTATGCCCAAATTTCATGATGGGTCATAGAGAACATTATTTAAAGTATAACTTTATTTTTTACGAAATTTTTATAGGGGTTTATACGCATGCAATAATGATGCGGACCGTTTTAACTAATTGATTTTATTAATAGATAAATTTCAATTTATCTATAATTTTAATTAATAGATTTTCCGGGGTACTATAGATACATTAAATGAAAAACATGCATCCATGGAATTTGAATGTCTGTTACTACCCCTTTGGGAGAGAAAGCTCAATTAAATAAAACTTTCCACTAGTTGATGTAAAGATTGATGAACTCAATTTTAGAGCCGATCTGATCTGTAT
This sequence comes from Colocasia esculenta, assembly GCA_014218235.1. NCBI lineage: Eukaryota > Viridiplantae > Streptophyta > Magnoliopsida > Alismatales > Araceae > Colocasia > Colocasia esculenta. Next base: position 7,172 of record JACBKR010001261.1, read on the forward strand.
GCCCATGGAGGGCTACGATGTCATTCTGGGAGCTGATTGGCTAGCCACTATGGGGCTTGTGTTGACTGTAGAAGAGGGAAGATAACATTTAGTGAATTCCCTAAATTGACCTTTACAGGACTAGACACAAGAGGCACTTGTCTCTCGTCTCTGCTATTAAGGCACATAACATCATAAGAAATGCTGTGTGGCATTCCTTGCTGCCATCATAGTTGAAAAAAAAGCATCTAAGATATCAGACATCCATATGTGCAAGGAAACCCCGACGTGTTTCCGGATGAGCTGCCAGGCATACCACCTGAAAGAGATGTGAATTTCTCGATTGATCAAACACCTGGAGCTGCACCGGTATCACGCCAACCTACTAGAATGTCCCCCGCTGAATTGAAAGAGTTGAAGAGAGCATTGATGGAACTATTGGAAAGGGATTTATCAGACCAAGCATGTAACGACCCAGAATCCGCATTACTAGTAACTAACCAGTAACCGAATTCTGACCCGCTAACCCACGAGACAAGCTCGGAAGGGTAAAGGAATGTCCGAGGAGACTATATATAAGAAGATACACACCATGTAAGCTGTAAAATTTCACTATACATGAAACTACATGTACAACTCAGAGTCCGAGCTAAGTACAGAGTACAGAAGTACAACAAAAGTACTACTCACTGCAGCTAGGGCGCACCAACACCGGAGTGGCTAGACTCGCCTGGAACGGGAGTCGACGACGACCCACCTGAAAGGGAGGGGAATGAGTCTCAAGAAAAGAGACCCAGAGGGAAAAGTAACCCCCACTGGCAACAGAATTAAAGTGCGGAAAGTAAAGACAGAAAGTAAATACACATCGCATCACAACCCAAACTGTAAACCTCGCGGCTCAGTAACACACACACAGTAAGTAGGACTCAGTTAGGGTCTATGGCTCGGCGTCCCGTCACCACAGAGTCTCTCAACCCCAGCCACGTGTGCACACTACAGACGCTCTCTCTCGCGTCTGGTCCACGACCGGTTTTTCCCCTACGCCTGACCCTAGCGGTAGAGAAGGGGCTCCACGGAGACTGGCTCGAAACCACCACAAGGAGTACGCACAGGACAGAGACGCTCTCACGTCCTGGCTCACCGACGGAGGACCCCCACACGCCGGTCATCTAGACAGAGCGTCGCTCTATGTCCAGGTGACAAACAGAAACAGAAGCACGGTAACTCAACGCGAGTACAGACGGTAACACTCTTAACGTCTGAAACACCGTACAATAGACGGACACCTCATGTCACATCATGACACATTAATTATGCATAAGCACAGGCGGAGTCACACTCTAAGCCTGGCAAAATGTGTTAACAGGGTGGACATCCCGTCAACACCTTGGAACACAAAATAGAACCATAGCCTGCTGGGACACAAGATATTAACGGCAACATCGAATGTCGCCAACCATGATGTAGACGGCACTCACAATGTCGTTAACACTTAATCAACGGCAATCGACCTTGTCGTTTACATCAACTTTGAAGATCTCAGCGTCAACATATGTGGACGTTAATATCTTCAGTCCCCTAGACCCAGAACAGCGCCGGGTCAGTCCAATTGGGTAAAACCACCAATCAGAACCACTGCTGATGGAGGGAAATACTTCCTCATAGCTTCTAACACTACCAGAACTTCGGAAAACACGTTCCAACACTTGGATCGCCCAAACACCCAAAATCCCGGCATGGTATAACCCAACCCTAAAATGCGATTAGCATACTAATCTACACAAATAAGCATGCTAATCTGTTAAGGAAGGTTAAAGGGTTAAGTCCCTACCTCAAAACGCCCCAAAAACTCCTAAACAGTCACCAATCGCGCCGGAACCCCTCGAAGTCTCCGCACGAATCACACCAAATCTTCGTGTTTCCCGCCCGATCTATCACTGCCACACGCACTAGGGCCTTCCCACGAACTCCCATCAACAATCAGAAGTGGTGGAAACAGACAAAGGCAGAAGTGGAGGGAAAGGAAGGAAAGGAGAAGAAAAGGTTTCTGCTCTCGGGCTGCCCTATTTCTACAGGCACGACAAATAGACATCCACATACCTCGCCGCCTATTTGAACCGCCAATGGGTTGACGTCCTGACCGCTTGTCGTCAAGTTCAACGACAAACGTCCACATTGCTGGACGCTAACACCAAGTCAACGGCTAGCCCCTGGCCGTCAACCACAAGTCAACAGCAATATCCATTGCCGTCAACCACACCTGAACCTCTACAAGACCCAATAAGGATCCGCTAAAACCTGAGACCTTACAGCCCTCCCCCCTAAGGAATTTTGCCCTCAAAATTCAAACAACATAAAGAAAGAAGACTCACCAAAGAGGTACGGAAACTGCTCGCGCATTTCGTCCTCTCGCTCCCATGTCGACTCACCACCTGAATGCCGCTGCCACGCAACACGAACTAAGGGGATTGCCTTGTTCCTCAACCTCTGAAGTCGGCGATCCTCAATATGCAACGGAAATTCTAGTACTGTCAACACTGGAGTCACCTCAGACCACTCTGAACTCGGGAGAACGTGAGACTCGTCAGAAAGGTACCTCCGAAGCATCGACACATGGAACACATCGTGGAACTGCTGCCAACTCTGACAGAAGCTCAAGTCTGTACGCCAAACCTCCGACACGCTCAACAATGGTGAAAGGTCCAATAAAGCGGGGACTCAACTTTGCACGCTTACGAACCTCACCACTCCCTTCATAGGAGACACACAGACAAACACCTGGTCCCCTACCTGAAACTCGAGCGGTCGTCTGCGCTGATCTGCATAACTGTTCTGCCGACTCTGAGCTGACTGAAGCCTCTGCCTCACAAGCTGAACTACTTCAACTACCTGCTATACTAACTCTGGCCCTGTGACAATCCGCTCACCAACCTCGAACCAGTCTAGAGGGTGCGACACGGTCGTCCATACAAAGCCTCATATGGTGCCAAACCGATACTGGAGTGATAGCTATTATTATATGTGAACTCGACCAACGGCAAGTGAGCTGTCCACGACCCCTGCCACTCCAGAAAACAAGCTCTAAGCATGTCCTCTAAAGTCTGGATAGTCCGCTCTGACTGACCGTCTGACTGAGGGTGGTAGGCGGAACTAAAAGCCAACTCTGTCCCTAAAGCTCTCTGGAAACTGCGCCAGAACCCAGAAGTGAAGCGAGGATCCCTATCTGACACAATAGAGATCGGCACTCCGTGCAAAGGAACAATCCGCTCTACGTACAACGCGGCCAACCTACTCATACCTCAACTAGACCTGACAGGCAAGAATCTAACAGTCTTCGTCAATCTGTCCACAAGAACCCAAATGCTGTCAAAACCTCCAGCTGTCCTCGGTAAACCACAAACAAAGTCAGTCGTACATGGTCCCACTTCCACATCGGAATCTCTAACGGCTGCACAAGTCCTCCTGGACGCTGATGTTCGGCCTTCACTGCTGGCAGACCAAACATCTAGCAACAAAAGCCGCTATGTCTCTCTTCATCCCAGGCCACCAAAACTGACGTCTCAACCTGTGATACATTTGGTCGACCCTGGATGAATCGAGTACATGGAACCATGTGCCTCCTGCAACACAACTCTCCTGACAGACTCCTCAACAGGAACATAGAGTCTATCTCGGAACCTAACAGTTCCGTCCTCGCGGAGCTCAACCTCTGGGAGAAGTAACACACTGTGCAACTCAGGATCTGCCTGCTGAGCCTCAACAACCTGTCTCACAACGGCGGGAGCCGCCAACAAACTGCCAACACACACACAGTCGACGACTGGACGAAACTCTGAAAGACCCTTCTGCCGCAGACTGCCACAACTGCCACTCTCTTAGCATCAGATGACTCATCTGTGTTTCCTACTCAAAGCATCTGCAACTACATTTGCTTTTCCAGGCTTATACTCAATGCTAAAATCATAGTCTTTCAGATATTCCATCCATCGACGCTGCCTCATATTCAGATCCCTCTGAGAAAACACATACCTCAAGCTCTGGTGGTCGGTACGGACTACAAAACTCACTCCGTACAGGTAAAGACGCCAAATCCTCAAAGCAAACACCACAGCTGCAAGCTCTAGGTCATGGGTCGGGTAACTCTCCTCGTGGGGCTTAAGCTGGCGAGACACATAAACCACTACCGGCCTTGCTGCATCAAAACCGCACCCAGACCAACACCTGAAGCGTCTGTGTAAACCTCAAAACCCTCCTCACCTGAAGGTAACGCAAGGACTGGCACTGACGTAAGCAGTCGCTTCAACTCTATGAAGCTCTGCTTACACTGCTCCGACCACACAAACGGAACCCCCTTTCTCGTCAACCGAGTCAAGGGTGCAGCAACCTGAGAAAAATCCCGAACATACCTGCGGTAGTAACCTGCCAAGCCCAAAAAGCTACGAATCTCAGACACAGATCTGGGACTTTCCCACTGTAAAACTGCCTCGACCTTCGCTGGATCTACAGAAACTCCCTCACCTGAGATCACGTGCCCCAAAAAGTGAACCTGTTGTAGCCAAAACTCACACTTACTAAGTTTGGCATACAACTGGTGCTCTCGCAAGGTCTGCAACACGATCCTCAGGTGCTCGGCGTGTTCCTCCTCCGAAACGGAGTACACCAGAATGTCGTCAACAAACACTACGACAAACCAGTCTAAGAACTGGTGGAACACCCGGTGCATCAGATCCATGAAGGCTGCTGGTGCATTGGTGAGCCCAAACGACATCACCAAAAACTCAAAATGTCCATACCTGGTCCGAAAAGCAGTCCTCTCAATGTCAGAGTCTCTAATTTGCAACTGATAGTAGCCCGACCTCAAGTCGATCTTCGAAAAGACATGAGCAGACTGAAGCTGATCAAAGAGATCGTCAATCCTAGGCAATGGATACCTATTCTTAATGGTCACTTGGTTCAGCTTCCTATAATCAATACACAATCTCAGGCTACCATCCTTCTTCCGAACAAACAAAACAGGTGACCCCCAAGGAGAAAAGCTAGGACGAATATAGCCCTTCTCCAACAGCTCCTCAAGCTGCCTCTTCAGCTCCTCAACTATGCTGGTGCCATATGGTACGGTGCCTGTGCAAATGGTACAGTGCCAGGAAAACTCAACAGTAAACTCAATCTCTCTCTCTGGCAGTAGACCAGGTAACTCTTCCGGAAAAACATTCGAAAACTCACACACTACGGGAATGTCCCCCACTCCGAGGTAACCTGGTCAAGGGTCATAGCAAAAACTAGAAAACCCTGACAACCAGAGGCAAGCAACCTCCCTGCCCTCAAAGCAGAAACTAAAAAGCGAGAAGTAAGAGGTACAATACCCTGGAAGTAGAACGTCGCTTCCCCAGGTATCCGCAAGTGCACCCTCTTCTTCTGGAAATCAATCACTGCACCATACCGCTCTAACCAGTCCATACCCAAAATCACATCATAATCTGCAACTGCAAAGCAAACAAGCGAGCTGACAACCACTGATCCTGCAACTGCACAGGTACCTCCTCGAGACAGTAGGATGTAAGAACAAAGTCCCCTGTCGGCAACTCCACTGCTAGCTCAACAGACTCTCCCAACTCAACTCTCCAAGGGAGTCTAAAAACTCCTCAGACACAAAAGAGTGAGAGGCACCGGAATCAAACAAAACTCTAGCTGTATAACAAAAACTGTAACAGTACCTTCCACTAGCTGAGCTGCCTCCGCTTTGCAGGGTCAAGTGAGTAACACGACCTCTACCTCTCGACCCACCAGAATTCCGGCCTGCTGACGTTGCTACACGGGTGCCTGCTGCTGCTGCTGCTGCTGCACTCGGGGCTGTGACTGGGTCTGCTGCTGCGGCACACGAGGTAACAAAGGACAATCTCGCGCCATGTGACCTATCTAGTCACACCGGTAACACTGACCAGCAAACGAACGTTGTACCTGCTGCGAAGGCTGCCCTACCGACTGCTGAACACTCCCAATAGACTGCTGTCTCTGCTCTGCCTGCCTCCTGTCACGTCGAAACTTCCTCCGAGATCCTGACTTCGCCGTCGTCCCAGTAGAAGTGGACGCGTAGGAAGTCGTAGTCCTCGGAGTCGTCTGCACACTACCCTGCTGCTGCTGAGGCTGAGTAGGAACTACCTGAGTCTGAACCTCTGCGCTCCGAGCACGGGTCTGTAAAGTGTCAGCCTCCAACGCTGTCGCTGTCTGATAGGCCGCGTCTAAGTCTGTGACGCGCGCAACTATCAGCGCCTGCCTGAGCTCTGGCCTCAGGCCCCTCACAAACTACTGAGTCCTCAGACTCTCATCTGCCATAATCTGCGGAGCATAACGCCCTAGCTCTACAAATCTGGCCCTGTACTGCACTACAGTAGAGTCCCTCTGCTGCAAGTTCAGAAACTGGTACAATCTCTCCGTCCGGACGTAAGTAGGACAGAAGGCCCTCTCAAAAGAAACGACAAACTCCTGCCACAGAATCTGTCTAAGTGGGCGAGACTGAAAATTAGTCTCCCACTCAGAGGACCATCAGGTCAATGCCTGCGCCTGCAACTGGTAACTAGCTAACAACACTCGCTCCTCGGGAACACACTCCATGGAACGGAAAGTCCGCTCCACTACATCCAACCATGCCCGCGCGATGTCTGGATCAGGCTGGCCCAAAAACTGGGGAGGCTGAAACTGTAAGAACTCCCTCAACACCTTCCCAGTACCACCCTGGGGTACCGGCGCATCACGGTGCTGAGCTATAAACTGAGCCATCCCCTCAAGAAACCGGGTCAAGTCTAATCCCTGAGCTACCTGAGGAGGAGGTGGCGGCGGAGGAACAATGCCACTGTGCGCGTCCTGTGGTAAAGGCTACGTCTGCTAAGTGGCGGAGCATCTCCAGCCTCCTGACGAGTCGCCTGCTCAGCCACTCCCTCTCTAGGACGTCGCATAGGTGCCATAGTACTATACACAGAGCAAAAATACACACATTAATACATTAACTACCTCCGGGCTAGTTAGCTGCTACTGTACTCTTTGTACTCTGAGTTAACATGATGGGCATTTCCTTCTATATCTCATCAGACCAAGCTCTGATACCAAACTGTAATGACCCAGAATCCGCATTACCAGTAACTAACCAGTAACCCGAATTCTGACCCGCTAACCCACGAGACAAGCTCGGAAGGGTAAGAAGGAATGTCCGAGGAGACTATATATAAGAATACACACCATGTAAAGCTGTAAAATTTCACTATACATGAAACATAACATGTACAACTCAGAGTCCGAGCTAAGTACAGAGTACAAAGTACAACAAAAGTACTACTCACTGCAGCTAGGGCGCACCAACACCGGAGTGGCTAGACTCGCCTGGAACGGGAGTCGACGACGACCCACCTGAAAGGGAGGGGAATGAGTCTCAAGAAAAGACCCAGTAGGGAAAAGTAACCCCCACCGGCAACAGAATTAAAGTGCGGAAAGTAAAGACAGAAAGTAATACACATCGCATCACAACCCAAAACTGTAAACCTCGCGGCTCAGTAACACACACATAGTAAGTAGGACTCAGCTAGGGTCTGTGGCTCGGCGTCCCGTCACCACAGAGTCTCTCAACCCCAGCCACGTGTGCACACTACAGACGCTCTCTCTCGCGTCTAGTCCACGACCGGTTTTCCCCTATGCCTGACCCTAGCGGTAGAGAAGGAGCTCCACGGAGACCGGCTCGAAACCACCACAAGGAGTACGCACAGGACAGAGACGCTCTCAACGTCCTGGCTCACTACGGAGGACCCCCACACGCTGGTCATCTAGACAGAGCGTCGCTCTATGTCCAGGTGACAAACAGAAACAGAAGCACGGTAACTCAACGCGAGTACAGACGGTAACACTCTTAACGTCTGAAACACCGTACAATAGACGGACACCTCATGTCACGTCATGACACAATTAATTATGCATAAGCACAGGCGGAGTCACACTCTAAGCCTGGCAAAATGTTTAACAGGCGGACATCCCACGTCAACACCTTGGAACACAAAACATAACCATAGCCTGCTGGGACACAAGATATTAACGGAAACATCGAATGTCGCCAACCATGATGTAGATGGCACTCACAATGCCATTACACTTAATCAACGGCAATCGACCTTGTCGTTTATATCACTTTTGAAGATCTCAGCGTCAACATATGTGGACGTTAATATCTTTAATCCCCTAGACCCAGAACAGCGCCGGGTCAGTCCAATTGGGTAAAACCACCCAATCAGAACACCTGCTGATGGAGGGAAATACTTCCTCACAGCTTCTAACACTACCAGAACTTCGGAAAACACGTTCCAACACTTGGATTGCCCAAACACCCAAAATCCCGGCATGGTATAACCCAACCCTAAAATGCGATTAGCATACTAAATCTACACAAATAAGCACGCTAATCTGTTAAGGAAGGTTAAAGGGTTAAGTCCCTACCTCAGAACGCCCCAAAAACTCCTAAACATCACCAATCACGCCGGAACCCCTCGAAGTCTCCGCGCGAATCACACCAAATCTTCGCGTTTCCCGCCCGATCTATCACCGCCACACGTACCAGGGCCTTCCCACGAACTCCCATCAACAATCAGAAGTGGTGGAAACAGACAAAGGCAGAAGTGGAGGGAAAGGAAGGAAAGGAAGAAAAGGTTTCTGCTCTCGGCTGCCCTATTTCTACAGGCACGACAAATAGACGTCCACATACCTCGCCGCCTATTTGAACCGCCAATGGGTTGACGTCCTGACCGCTTGCCGTCAAGTTCAACGACAAACGTCCACATCGCTAGACGCTAACACCAAGTCAACGGCTAGCCACTGGCTGTCAACCACAAGTCAACGGCAATATCCATTGCCGTCAACCACACTCGAACCTCTACAAGACCCAATAAGGATCCGCTAAAACCTGAGACCTTACAAAGCACTTCTCCTTAGGGCACCAGTGTTGTTTGTCAAGAAGAAGGATGGATCCCTGCGGCTAAGCATCGACTACAGGCAGTTAAATCATCTCACTATCAAGAATAAATACCCTCTGCTCTGTTGATGAGTTATTTGATCAAATCTCAGGAGCTAAATATTTCTCTAAGATTGACCTTAGATCAAGATATCATCAGATGAGGATTAAAGATGCAGATATTTACAAGACAACTTTCAGAAGCAGGTACAGTCTTATGAATTTGTAGTCATGCCTTTTGGACTAACCAATACTCCTGCAGCTTTCATGCAACTGATGAACAGCATATATCGACCATACCTCGACAAGTTCGTCATGGTGTTTATTGATGATATTCTCATATACTCCAAGACCAAGGAAGAGCATGAGGAGCATCTAAGGATCGCCTTGCAAATCTTGCACGACAACAAACTCTGCCAAATTGAGCAATTGTGAATTCTGGCTCGAGGAGGTGTCATTTCTAGGCCATGTCATATCAAAGGATGGTATCGATGTCGATCCTTCCAAAGTAGAAGCTGTCTTAAACTGGGAGAGACCGACCAACCTCACTGAGATTAGAAGCTTTCTTGGACTGGCTGGATACTACAGGCGGTTCATAAAAGACTTCTCCAAGATAGTTGTACCTCTTACTCGCCTTACGCGAAAAGAGAACCCTTATGTCTGGAGCAAGGATTGTGAGAAGAGCTTCCAGACACTGAAGCAATACTTGACCTCTGCAACTGTCCTCGCGTTACCAATCGAGGGTGAAGGATTCTCAGTCTACACTGATGCATCTGGAATCGGTCTAGGCTGCGTATTAATGTAGAATGAGAAGGTGATAGCATATTCATCAAGACAGTTGAAGCCACATGAGGTTAATTATCCTGTCCATGACTTAGAACTAGCTGCTGTGGTATTTGCACTTAAGATATGGAGGCATTATCTGTACGGGGAGCAATTCATTGTCTACTCTGACCACAAAAGTCTTAGTATCTATTTTCCCAGAAGGAGCTCAATATGCGACAAAGGAGATGGCTGAAATATCTGAAGGATTTTGATTTCAATATCCAATATCACCCAGGCAAAGGTAATGCAGTAGTTGATGCACTCAGTAAGAAGCCAGTAGCATCATTATCTTGTTTAGTCATGGTGAGATGCAATTACTTGAGCAATTCGCCAGTCTAGATCTAAATATTGAAAAGAGAAGTGATAAGATGTTAGTGGCTAATCTTAGAGCTCAACCCGACATCTTTGTCGAGATTAGAAAGCAACAGGCTAATGATCTATTTCTAATCCGAGTAAAGGAGACCATAGTAGATGAACTTGATTTCTCCATCACTGAGGATGGGAGAATATTATTCCAAGCTAGGACATGCGTGCCTGACAATGAAGAGCTGAAGAGGAAGTTGATGGATGAAGCCCACAAAACTAAATACACCATACACCCAGGAGCAACCAAGATGTACCAATACATGAAAAGGTCATTTTGGTGGCCCAACATGGAGCGTGAGGTAGCTGAGCATGCTACGCACTGCCTCACATGTCAACAAGTAAAAGCTGAACACCGTCGTCCTGCGGGGGTACTTAGACCTCTGGACATCCCTGAATGGAAGTGGGAGAGTATCGGCATGGATTTCATCATGGGTTTACCCCGAACTCATGGTACTTGATGCTATCTAGGTCATTGTGGACCGATTGACTAAGTCCGCACATTTTCTTGCAATCAAAAGTACCTGAAGTGTGGATGTACTTGCAGCATTATATGTAAAGGAGATAGTAAGACTACATGGAGTTCCGGTATCCATAGTCTCAGATCGTGACCCCAGGTTCACCTCTAGATTCTGGAAGGGGCTTCAGACTGCTCTAGGCACTAAACTCAATTTTAGTACTGCCTTCCACCCTCAGATAGATGGGCAGATAGAAAGAACTAATCAGATTGTGGAAGACATGCTACGAGCCTGCATTATACATTTGAGGGGTATTGGAATGAACAATTGTCCTTGATAGAATTCGCCTACAACAACAGCTATCAAGCCAGCATTAAGATGGCACAATTTGAAGCTCTGTATGGTAGGAGTTGTAGATCGCAAGTTTACTGGAATAAGGTAGGTGAACAGCAATGGTTGGGACCCGATATGGTACAAAACACCAGCAGAGATATACAGATCATCAGGGACAGGATAAAGATAGCTCAGTCCAAGCAGAAAAGCTATGCTGACAAAAGAAGAAGGGACTTGGATATTCAACAGGAGATCACGTACTACTTAAAATATCCCCGACCAGAGGATTTCAAAGGTTTGGGATGAAAGGCAAGTTGAGACCAAGATTCATAGGTCCGTTTGAAGTATTGGATAGAGTTGGCGAGGTGGCATATCGTCTGGCATTACCTCCTCAGTTTTCTACAGTACACAATGTTTTCCATGTGTCAATGCTAAGGAAGTACGTGTATGATCCGTCACACGTATTAGTTATGATGATATCATTTTGAACAAAGATATGACCTATGAAGAAAGGCCGGTGAAGATATTGGACAAAAAATTGCAACAACTTCGGAATCGATCTATACCCATGGTCAAGATACTATGGAGAAATCACGAAGTCGAGAAAGCCACGTGGGAACCCGAAGCAACGATGCAAGAGAATTATCTGGAGTTATTCAGTAAGTCATTCTTCCTCTTAAGATCATATGAATTTGGGGACCAAATTCTTTTTAAGAGGGGGAGGATGTAACACCATTGATTTTTAAAAATCCTAAATAAATAAAATTTTAATTTAATAAATGAGATAAATAGATTTAATTAAAATAAAAGTGAGAATAAATAGAATTTAAGGGATACCCATTAAACTAAATTAGTAATGGTTTTACTAATGGACCTAACATGGATTGTTGGGCCCAAATGTGAAGGGCACATCATGTGATGGGAGCTAATTAAGTAAAATTCGTATTTAAAATAATAGTAATTAGTAAAAGATGTAAGATAAATATTAAATAAGTTATATATCTCCTAAAAATGAGTCATATACTTACCTTAACCCTCTACCTACGAAATTGGATCTCTTCCCAACCTTATTAGGTAGATAAAGGAGGGAATTGGGAGATAAATAAGAAAAATTCTGAGTTTAAGGGAAATGAAGAGTTTTAGAAGGAGAGGACTCTCTTAACCCATCAATACACCCCCAATTCGTACCAACCAACCCTGGATCATTGTTAGAGCTCTGGAGGACGAAGAGAAGAAGTTCTGGACGTGGAGAGCAAGGGAAGGAGGCTAGGAACCAAGGAGGATTCTCATTTTTCGTCATCAACCCAAGGTTTCTTGTCAACACAAAAGGTAGACAATCTCTCAAGCACAATCATGAAACTTTAACCCTAGATAGCCCATGCACCCCTCTTTGAAAGCCCCATGGTTTCACTATTTTTTGTTCTTCCATGAGGGAGAATTAAATGCTTGAATCCCTGTCAACATCATGTACTCGAACCCTAAAGTTTGCTTTCAAACTGTGCATGTACTCGTTTCCATGCCATGATATTATTCTCATAAATACTACATGCTCTTAGCTTCCAACGCCCCTATTTGCCTAATTTTCATCTTGTATCCATTGCCAATTAATTCATTTTCCAAGACTGTGCTTGTTTAGGTCACCGAAAAGTAACCTAATTAAAGCATGCTCTATACGTGTCCTATTTTCTAATTAACCATGCCCAGTGATAGATCTACATGTCTAGTTTCATTCAAGATTGATTTCATGAATTTTCGTGGTATATGCGATTTGTTCTGTATTTTTAATTGCATTGTGTCGAGTTAGATGGCATGGACCAAATCCAAAAGAGTCCTGCATCATCTGCAAGCGCTCGGGCCGAGGCTCTGAGAACGCGATAGCCCGACAGGTCGCGTCCTCAACCTCGTCATGACAGAGGGTCACGTCGCGTTCTGAACGTGACGGGACTCTACGTCGCGACATCTCTACAGGTCGGCTCGACCTGGACGCGCCACCCCGACCTATCACGACGCGTGTACGCGTCGTCACGACGGTGTCTCGGCGGTACCTGAACGTGTCAGTCACGACCAGACAACACGTCGGCTACCCCTATCGCGATCTGATCACGACAGCGGCCAACGTCGCGATCTGACTGTGACGGCCAGAACTTGAAATTACATATATAACCCTACCTATTATGCCAACTAACCCTTGTTTAAATTTAAATCCTGCACTGTTAAGATCAATATTAACCAGAATATTATTATTTGTCAATATTTAAATGAATCTTATAAATTAAAAGCCATGTGCACAATTTATCATACTCTCTTGATTTCTTACACTTACACACACTAAACATACATGTTTACAATGAGACCTTATTAAAATTACTCAATAATATATCTGGTAATTAAGTGTAATTAATTACTAAATTTTCATATTTAATTAATGACACTTATTTTCATTTTAATCGCGTGCTTTGTACATTGTTACCGCTTCCCTCGGCCTTCTAGCATTCGAGGCACGACAGACACTTTTTTCATACCACTCTCTCTTGGCATGGACCACCTCTCCATCGGGAATACTCGTGACTGGACTAGGGACTCCTTGTCAAGGCCTCCGTAAGTTTCCTTGGCTTCGGCGCACGTCCATTGCCGACGAGCTGGTTGTACCCTAAAACCCGTTACCCCCTTAGGGATCAGTATGATCCAACAACCTTAGTATGTTTCCTTCTTACCTTTGGATCACACAGGACCATCTGACCCTGTTTATGGCACGGCTAGTGGGCGGATGTGACTTCTACTAGACTGTCGGCACCTGACCTAGCGCTGTGCAACTATTCTTATCAGTGTTTAACGTTGTTTTACGATTGTACCACCGTCTCATCTACTATCCTTGTACTCTCATCTGTTCACTTTCACTCTACACTCTCGTTTATTTCATCTATTACTCTTATCTATTCTTGTACTCTCTTGGCCATTTATGTGATTGTCTAAGATAAGAAAATGACTTATGCTAGCACAATAGGGCCCGATCTAGTCCTAGGAGGAGCGCCCGAAAAGTGCTATTTACCCATGAGAGTTAAAATGATCAAGAGTGTGTACGGCATGCACTCAGTGCCATTATACTATCAAGATTTAATCTATGACAATCAAAGTGCTATCAATACAAGTGCAATTTATTCAAGTGCTATACAAGTGATATTGTTACATGCTATATCGTTACATGGCCAATCCTTTATCGTACTTGATGTGCTATTTTCCTTGTATTAGTGCTATCGTCACCTTGCACTACATGACCATGCTCTCTAGTTATCCTGCCATTTAAGACATTAATCATTTAAAGCATGCTTGTTTACACAAGATATTAAGTCCTACTGGGCGTTATTCGCTCATCCTGCGTTGTTATTTCATGTGTTCAGGTGAGTCAAATGGCGATTACCACACTCACGACGATGGGCACGAGGATGATGTTCAAGAGTGACCCGATTAGCTACCACTATTAGTAGATAGTTAGTATAGTTATGAGTCAGTCATTAGTTAGTCGGTATGTATTAGTTTGTATTTGAATAAAGTACTCTGGGCCCTAGTTTTGGCTCTGATTAGTCAATGTAATAGCTAGTTGATGAAATATTAATGAAGTTGGATTTTATTTGGCATTATCCCATATGTGCAATGGTTTGTTATTTATTTCTCGCTCTGTACTATTTAATAACTGTAATTCCGCTCCGATATTCCGCGTCGGGACGTTACACAAGGGTTTGTGGGCCTTGTGTATATTTCTTTACACCTTATCATGAAGAAAAGTAACAACTTCAGTAGAATGAAGAGAGGAGATCGTCACAATATGGATGATGTAGGGGACTTTTGAAAGAGAGGAAAAATTCTATATAAGTCCTTCGTGAGATTCTTTCTGGAAACTGGAAGAACTCTCACATCAAATGTACATAAACAACATCTAAACTTATGAATAGAGTGAAAGAAAAAGAATGAATTCATACTCGTACACAGCTTACTGAATATAAGTCAAAGATAATGCCAAGGTAGATGCTCATCCTTAAAGACTCACATAGAGGGAGGGAAACAAGAAGAAGGAAACAAGAGGAAGGAGAATCCTACCTGAGTTCAGAAGAAAGGAAAATCCTCCTCTTCTCCTAGTAAGAGGATCCTACAACAAGGCAACAACAGTAGCAACTGTAGCAGTCGTAGAAGCAGTTGTGGTAGTGGCGGCAGCAACAACAACAACAGTTGTAGTAGCAGTAGTATGGAACAGTGAACAAGTGGGTAAATACTCACAAGAGTGGGTAAAGAAGAGTATAATATGTGTTCAGTTATGTGCATGTACGGCACGTAGCCGTACACCTGTTGCCGTAAAAATCTCCATTTTTACAGCAGACACGTTATTTGTGTCCTAAACAAGTATTATGATACGTGTAACTTTCCTACACAAATGATAGGTGTCTTATGCTACGTAAGCAAAAAAAAATTCTAAAAAAAATGGGTTACGTAATTAAGAGATAATTCATCTAGACCCTTTGTCCTTACCACGGGAAAGTCTGTCATGAACCCCAGAATGTTAACTCGAGAATGCCTGTCGTGGCCCTCGACATATTGTTCCGAGAAAGCCTTCCACTACCCCTAGCATATTATCCCGACAAAGCCTACCGCGGCCCCCTGCATGTTATCCTAAGAAAGTCTGCCACGACCTCTAGTGTATTATCCCAGGAAAGCCTACGACGGCCCCCTTCCCCTATCTCGAGAAATCTGAGACCTGGGGACTTGCATTTTCATTTGATATGCGACCTTAACTTCCCATAAATACGAAAAATTGTTACCTAGAGGAACGTGGGCTGTTTAGGGATCCTCCCCATGATTGGAGGAATAACTCCCAAGAACAAGTGCCCTACCTTCATTCCCCCATAATTGCTCATGACTATACCTATAACAATTTTTGCATATGGTATGCTTCAAAGAAACATCGGTTGGCAAACAACATTTTAGGGATTGCATTTTGTGAGTTTTTTTTTTCTGATTCCATGCATTAATTGTTGCATAGTTTGCAAAATTGTTTGGTAATTAATTTTGTGTTGATTCTCCTTTTGGTCTGTTCTTGACATCTTTATTATTTTGTTTCTGCATTTGCCTATCTTTTGATCTGTTTATTTGTAAATTTTATTATATCTTAAGCAATGTATTTTGTGTACAGTTCATGATATGGCCCAAGGTTTTGAAATATACTCTTCTAGCTTTCCAGTATCTATGATTATCATTGATAACACCCTGGAAACTCTTTCTCAGACTTTTTGTACTATCATGGATGTATAGTTTGGATTTAGATTGTAGTATGATAGTGGCTCCTTTATAAGAGTTTGCAATCTAAGAAACACTTGCGAGCTGCTTATAAAGCCTTGCAGTTGGATAAGAAATTTGTTAGCTTGCAGCAGAAGCAACATAATGAAAGTCATGAACTGGTGACTTTATATGTGCCAGCCAATTCTACTTCAACATCTTGACCTATCAGAACCATACTCACCAGGGAATTGACTCACACTGTAAAATATCTAATTTTGCTTCCTCGTTCTTGGTTTACCATTCTTCATAATTCCAGTGTCACCTAACATAGATCGTGTTGGCTTCATACATTGGCTCCCACTTTTGATCCCATCTGGATGACCAAGGAAGGCGGACTCGGATTGACTGAAGAATCAGCCTGATCTGAGTTGGATTGGATCAATCGAATCGGCTAATCAAAGGAAATCAATTGGAGTGGCTGAATTGGCCCAGATGGCTGATGTTGGCCGATCCTGACCGATGCTGGCTGCAGATACCAGCCCGATTCTTGCAAGATTGGTTCAACATAGCCTAATAATTTGAACTTCAAATTTTGGCTGACCGGATTGGTGGGTCCCAGGTGATCCCGCCAGTAAAAACAGATTGGTGGGTTCCAGGTCCCCTACCCCCTTGGAATTGGATTGCCATTGGGTGATCTCGATAGGAATCATCCGATCCAGATTCTTTCATGTTGATGACAATGGCGTAATGCTCAGCCCCCACCCATTCAAAAGGAAAGAACCCTTAATTAGGCCTCCTCCTACAACAATGCAATTTTAGCCACTACAAAAGAAAGGACTGGGAGTAATTCTGTTCTATCTGTTAAAATGCTGATATCTTTGAACTTTTTTACACATCTTTCTATGTGGCCACCTCTACTGTATTGTACAGGCTTTAATTTGTCATCTTTCTATGGGAATAGCCAAATGCAAGATATTTATTAGGTTGCAAATACTTGGAAGTCCTGTTGGGGATCCCCATTCCTGTGATTGGACAACATCTTCCATGAATTAGTTTGCTCCATTGCCCCTTGGAGATTTGAAAGGATTTTGCTGGTCCCATTTATGATCAAATAAGATGTGAATTTAGTCGTCCATTTTGTGGGGCTGATGAACTGTTGATCACTCAAGTTTCTTTTGGTGAGGATATTGTGAATTATGTCATAGGAACCGAGAAACTATTTCTTTCTTTAGTTTGCTGGATTTGCATTCATATATCTTGTGTTTAGTTTGAGATGGTTTTTCAATCCTTCCTCAACATGTCAAAAAAAGAAAAACAGATTGCGATACTGAAGCATCTCTAATTTTGCAGGGAATAGAGATACTTTCACTTGGCTCATTCAAGACTGGTGTAATTCTGTTGGTAAGAATATGCAAGCACTCATATGCCAATGGCAAGGTGTCTATCACGTTGTTGATGTTAGAAAATAGTGGGTATAATAGATTTAACATGGCGATAGAACATCCATAATCTACACAGTGCAAACATAGCAACATAATACAAGTTTACGTAAATCAACACAGGCATTATTCCAAGAACAACAATAGATGAGCAAAGTATACATGTCGAAAATATGAACAGAAATATAAATATATATGCAGTGGAGGCGTTCCAATAGGAACTTGTCTTAGAGAAGATATCGCCCCCACTATAGGTGCGAACAGGAAACGACGATCTTCTCCCAGGGTACAACCACATCCAACGAGATGATAGTCGCACACTGTCAATCTCGTAAAGCGAAAGCTATCTAATATGTGAAAAGTATCTCTATTGAATATAGGGCAAAAGAAGCATGCACCGGACACCGACGGTGCGGAGAACGAGACAGTCGGCGGCGGAGAGGAAGGCGCGGCACGTCGACGGCAAGCAGCGACGGCGACGTCCGCGTCGAAGGTGAGGGCAAGAAGCGACCAGCAGTAGAGAGTGATTCTCCGGTGGTGTGCACAGCGTTGCAGACAGAGAGCGTGAGAGAGAGACCGCAGGAGAGTTTCTTCGGGGAGAAGACTAGGTCAACTCGGTTTCTCTCTCTCCTTATCACAACTGCCTACGCCCCACTACACGTCGGTTCGCTTCTTCAGGGACGAGCGCGTCCCACAGGCCCACCAAGCAAAAAGGGAAAAAACAGATTGGAAAAAGTGTGACGGCCCAATAAGGCTCGCGGTCACCTCACACGCGCGCCGCCCGCCTAGCCCAGCCCGGCCCCGCCCGGCCGCGGGTGGGCGCGCGTGTGTGGTCTTGGGCATACCTCCCTCTAGTTCCATAGGAACAAGTCCTTAGAACCACAAGGACTTATAAAGGCCACTCCCTTACTTGTGTTTTTCAATATGGACAAAACCATAAACACATAAGGCACACTCTCCTACCAAACCTTGAGTTTTCCCTTAAGCTTGCAACCACCCTTCTTCTACCCAACATTCCCCCACAAACTCATGGTTTGCCAGGAGGAACACACATCAAGAGAGACACATATCATGCTTTCAATAGAAGTACCTTTCGGATTTGAACTTCTACCTGAGTATTCCAAATCCTTTCTTCACAGAGTCGAAGTGAACTAAGTCTTGAACTTGACTCTTTTGGGTGAAGATTTAATGGAAACAACATGAAATAAACATAGATAGCAATCTACAGGGGTTGCGCTTTACGGCCATGCGCCCCTTCCTGCATCATAAGTGCATTTAGGGATAACCCAATCCCTTTAACTGCGGCCTCATAGTAGCACTCACTTAGGTGGGCTTCTCCAAGGATGCACTGCTCACATCCTGCCTTACCAGGCTTGAACCCATTAAGAGTAGGTAACTCAACCTTAACTTGCAGCTATAGACACAAGTATTAGGATTACAGGGGTGGAATTCAAATACAAAGTATCTAGAATTTTTAGTGTCTTCCAGTTCTCTCAACAGCTTGTTGTTACCACATTGAACCTTCTTTGTAGGATCTCTACTCAGATAGGTTGGGTTGCTACTGCAGAAGAACAATTAATGAGTTTCAATCCATCCCCATCCTAAATTTTAGGACTTGATTTTTATTAAGTCCTTTAGTTATAAGATCTACTATGTTGTCCTTGGTACCAACAAAATCCACAGCTATCACTCCCTGAGACACTAATTCTCTTACAGATTTAAGTCTGACTTGAATATGTCTCCTTTCCTTTTGATTGTACTTTGAACTTTTGACATTAGCAATCGTGGTCATATTGTCACAAAGGATAGAGACCGCAGGTATAGGCTTACTCATTAGGGGTAGTTCTGTAAGAAGTCCCTTAATCTATTCAACCTCCATACCAGTAGTGTCTAAAGCACACAACTCAACCTCAAAGTAGACCGAGACAAGATAGTTTGTTTAGTGGACCTCCAGGCCACTGCACCACCTCCCAGAGTAAAAACATATCCTGTTGCACCATTACTCTCTGAGTTTTCAGCAATCCAGCTTGCATCAATGTATCCTTCAAGGACTCCAGGGAATTTCCA
Source organism: Colocasia esculenta (assembly GCA_014218235.1). Lineage (NCBI taxonomy): Eukaryota > Viridiplantae > Streptophyta > Magnoliopsida > Alismatales > Araceae > Colocasia > Colocasia esculenta. Next base: position 26,890 of record JACBKR010001261.1, read on the forward strand.
AAATACAAGCTCAAGGAAACAGTACCCTTAAGGTATCTCAGTATCCTATCCAAGCCTTCCTAGTGAGTACGGTCAGGACAACTAGTGTATCTACTAAGTCTAGTCACTGCATATGAAATGTCAGGTCTAGTACAGTTTGCCAGATACATTAAGCTTCCTATAACTTAGGAATATCGTAATTGAGACACAGGTACACCACTCTATTCTTGTAGAAAACTCTAGAAGGATTATAGGGTGTACAGACAATTCTGCAATCCTGATAGCCATATTCTCTAGTACTTTCTCAACATAGTGAGACTGAGAAATTGCTATCCCTTCAGCTGACTTAGTCAACTTCAGTCCAAGAATTATATTTGCCTCACCCATATGCTTCATTTCAAATCTACTACTTAAGAATGATTTTGTCTCATTTACTAATCCCTTATTGTTGCCAAAAATCAATATATCATCTACATATAGGCATAGAATTACACAATCATCACCTTTCACTTTGTAGTAGACACATTTATCAAAATCATTTACTTTAAAGCCAAATGACAAGATAGTCATGTCAAATTTCTCATGCCATTGTTTAGGGGCTTGTTTCAATCCATACAAGGATTTAACAAGTCTACAGACTTTACCTTCATTACCAGGGGCTGCAAACCCTTCAGGCTGATCCATATAGATCTCTTCATCAAGATCACCATTAAGAAAGGCGGTCTTAACATCCATCTGGTGGATAGTCAATCATATATGGAAGCCAAGGCTATTAGCACCCTAATAGTAGTCATTCTAGTAACAGGAGAATAGGTATCAAAATAATCTATTCCCTCCATTTGTTTAAACACCTTAGCAACCAACCTGGCTTTAAATTTTTCAATGGTTCCATCAGGTTTTAACTTTTTCTTAAAGACTCATTTGCATCCAATAGTCTTAGATCCAGGAGGAGGATCAACTAACTCCCATGTGCCATTTGCAAGAATAGAGTCAACCTCACTCTTAATGGCTTCCTTCCAATACTTTGCTTCAGGTGAAGCCATAGCATCTCGGAAAGTAGGGGGTCTTCTTCAATCTGGTATGTGACAAAGTCACTACCAAACTCCTTGGAGACCTTTTGTCTTTTACTTCTCATTGGTTCTACTTCTTCCTAATCACTAGTATCAGTAAGAGGTCTAGATGCAACAGCCCCCACATTAGTCATTCTTTCTACATGTTGTGGAATAGAATCAGATGTGGAAGCTATAGTCTCAAATTTCAGTTGTTGAGGCAAACCAGTCTTCATGGGAAAGACATGTTCGAAGAACGTAGCATCACGGAACTCGACTATGGTGTTAACATCTATGCCAAGGATTTCTGATTTGATAACCAAAAACCTGTATGCATAGCTATTTTCAGCATAGCCTAGAAAGACTGCGTCAACTGTCTTAGGTCCCAGTTTCTTTCTCTTATGTTCAGGGACAAGTACCTTAGCAAGGCACCCCCACACTTTGAGAAATTTCAAACTAGGTTTCCTATTTTTCCAAAGTTCAATAGGACTAGCTACTATCTTTATATTTTAGAGGAACATGATTCAGAACAAGACAAGTTGTGTTCAAAGCCTCCCCCCACATATACTTAGGTAGTCTTGAACTCTGCAGGAGAGAGTTGACCATGTCAATAAATACACGGTTCTTCCTTTCTGCTATCCCATTAGACTGAGGGGAATAAGAGGCAGTTGTTTCATGAATAATACCATGTTCTTGGCAAAATTCAACAAACAGACTAGAGGTGTATTCTCCTCCTCTGTCAGACCTCAACCTCTTAAGAACCAGACCAGTTTGTGTTTCTGCTTCCTTTCTAAAGATGATGAACTTTTGTAAAGCCTCATCCTTAAACTTGAGCAAATACACATAACAATATCTACTACAATCATCTATAAGGTAATGAAATACTTTTTATAATTCCTAGTTAGCACACCATTCAACTCACAGATATCTGAGTGCACTAGATCCATAATCTCTGAATCTCTAACCACAGAATGAAAGGGTTTCCTAGGATGTTTGGCATGTACATAGATATCACATTTTTTGGTTTTATCAATAGCATGCTCAGGAATTAAATTCAGGTTCATCATACGTTTCAAAGAGTTGAAATTTAAATGACCTAAACGTCCATGGCATAAATCAGATGAATTTGTAACATTAAAAGCAACTGGAACAGATGTATCAATATCTAAGCATTCATTCATCACATGACTCACATGCACTTTAAACAACCCATCAGATAAATAGCCTTTACTAATAAAAGATTTGAGACGAAGTATCACAACTTTATTACATTTAAAGCTGAGTTCATAACCCTCTCTAACTAAACTAGAACCTGATAAAATATTTCTCCTAATACTAGGAACATGGTGCACACGATGAAGAGACAGCACACGCCTCGAAGTAAACTTCAGGTCCATGCATCCAATTCCCATCACCCTTGCAGTGCTACCATTCCCCATAGTCACAGAGCAGTCATGGACGGCCTGGTAAGATACAAAATTAGCCCTGTCAGCACACAAGTGTACATTGGCTCCTGTGTCTACCAATCATTCATTAGGTTCATAAATAGAAAATAATTGAGGGTCAAGAGTAATATACATGTCTCTAGAAGAAGCACCAGCGGTCACTACATTGACCTGAGGTGGAACAACACCAGTCTGTTGGCCTATCTTTTCCTTCCTTTTAGGACAATCACCTCGGAAATGACCTTTCTGACCACAGACCCAACATTCACCTTGCTTCTTCTTCTTCTTGATTTTACCCTTGGGTTTAAACTGTGCATTAGAATCAACCTTGGATTTGCCTTTGAAATCTTTAAACTTGTTTTTCATGACTATGTTTGCACTAGCCTCTACATGCATCATAGGTTTCTCCTTCCTATGTTCCTCCTCTATAGCAATGGCTCTCTTTAGGTCATCTAGAGAAATAGCACCTTCCTATGTTTTAGGGCCATTCCAAAGTCCTCCCAGGACTTAGGAAATTTCTCAATGATGCACATAACCTGAAACTTTTCTGGGAGTTTCATTTCACCCTCAGCCAAGTCATGGATCATAAGAAGAAACTCATGTGCCTGTTCAGTGATAGGTCTGCCCTCAACCATGTGAAACATGAGAAATTTACCGACATAATATTTTTCTAGACCTTGGTCCTCAGTGTTGTACTTTCTGTCAAGTTCATCCCATAGTGCCTGGAGGTCAGGAATGTTGAAGTACTGTATACATCGAATAGGACATCCGATAAAGCAGTCAGAATGCATCCATGTCATATGCGATCTTTTCCTTCCATTTTGTAGCCTTCTTAACACTTTTGGGATCATTCTCAATCACTTTGGGTGAGTCAGATTCAATCACAGAGATCAACCTAATCATAGTAAACCAAATCCGTATGCGTTGTTGCCAACGCTTAAAGTGTTGCCCTGCGAATTCGCTAGCATCATGGACATGTCTACTTTCGGGTTGAGAGTAACAGATGACGATGCCATGTCAAACGATATATCTCTAAGACTGTTAAGAAAACAGTGGGTATAATAGATTTAACATGGCGATAGAACATCCATAATCCACACAGTGCAAACATAGCAACATAATACAAGTTTACGTAAATCAACACAGGCATCATTCCAAGATAACAACAATAGATGAGCAAAGTATACATGTCGAAAATATGAACAGAAATATAAATATATATGCAGTGCAGGCGTTCCAATAGGAACTTGCCTTAGAGAAGATATCGCCCCCACTATAGGTGCAAGCAGGAAACAACGATCTTCACCCAAGGTACAACCACATCCAACGAGATGATAGTCGCACACTGTCAATCTCGTAAAGCGAAAGCTATCTAATATGTGAAGAAGTATCTCTATTGAATATAGGGCAAAAGAAGCATGCACGGACACCGACGGCGCGGAGAACGAGACAGTCGGCGACAGAGAGGAAGGTGCGGCACGTCGACGGGAAGTAGCGACGGCGACGTCTGCGTCGAAGGTGAGGGCAAGAAGCGACCAGCAGTAGAGAGCGATTCCCTGGTGGTGCCGCAGGAGAGTTTCTTCGGGGAGAAGACTAGGTCAACTCAGTTTCTCTCTCTCTCTCCTTATCACAACTGCCCACGCCCCACTACACGCCGGTTCGCTTCTTCAGGGATGGGCGCGTCCCACAGGCCCACCAAGCAAAAAGGGGAAAAACATATTGAAAAAAGTGTGACGGCCCAATAAGGCTCGCGATCACCCGCCCAGCCCAGCCCGGCCCGGCCGGCGGGCGGGCGCGCGTGTGTGGTCTTGGGCATACCTCCCGTTAGTTCCATAGGAACAAGTCCTTAAAACCACAAGGACTTATAAAGGCCACTCCTTACTTGTGTTTTCCAATATGGACAAAACCCATAAACACATAAGGTACACTCTCCTACCAAACCTTGAGTTTTCCCTTAAGCTTGCAACCACCCTTCTTCTACCCAACAGTTGAGATATGTATGACCTTTGACAAGTACAAGGATATAGGCTTACCTAGATCCCTCATGGTGTTCAATTTAAACACATTTCTTTAATCTTAATTTCAAACTCTGATGATTTGATAAACATTAATACCCTCAATTTGTCTTATATTCTTGTGGAGACTTTGCTTATATGTAGCATCCATAAGTATTCTAGCAAGGAACATTGACATTAGTCACAAGTATTTTGCCCAAAGTTACTGAATCTTTGGCTGCAGGACTGTCAAATTTGTGTTTTTTATGAGAGATTTAATGAGTGAAAGAGAGGCGAAATGTGAGGTTATCATGTTTCATGCTTTGTCCTGTTGCTTCTTTTTTATGAGCCTATAAGGAGGAGAAGACACTGAGTGCAAGTATTTTTGTATTACTCATGAGCATGTTGGTTCTGCTTAGACTATATGTTTCCCCTCAATTCATCATGAGTTCTTTTATGACACTTAAGAAATGCATTTGGTGCTTGTTTCTGATGTTGTCTAACCTCTGGAAGAGCTCTTTATCTATGACATTTTTGGGGTGTTTTTCACACCAGTGATGGTTAGCGTTGAAAAATCTTTTGATGCTCCTATATAGGTCAGTGTTTCGCGTACTTCACTGACTTTTTTCCCAATTAAAAGCATCCCCCACTCTTTAGTCTCCATTTATGGCATGTAATTTTCTTACTTACTAGATGCACTTCTCTGTTTTCTGCAGCTTCTATTTCCTACTTCAGATGCTGCACAACCATTCTCTATGCTTGGTCTTGGTGATATAGTAATACCTGGTGATGTCTCTGATTTTTAGAATTTTTTTCCACTGCCATTCAGCAAATTGTATCACAAATCATTTTCTCCCTTCATGTTGTGCATTGGCTATTCTGTATCTTTTTCTGTATTTTAGAAACCTGTGTTTTTATAGTTTTGCAATGCCTGGTATGCAACTTGTTGTGAAAGATACTTGTGACACATCATCACATTACTCGATAATAAATGAAAATAAAGGGAACACTATGTTTCATAAATAAATCAGGTTGTCACATCATAATTGGTGTACTTAAGAGAAAGTTGTTGAGAAGTGCTTAGGTAGAATCACATGTTCATGCTGCACTAAAGCAATAGCATGAAATATGCAACATTGATGTGATTTATGCGTAGATGGGTCCTTTTGAGAAGCTTGAGCAAGTGATTGAAGAAAGTGTGAATGCATTAAGGGTGCTGACTGTCTTAAGTCAACAACTTTGCACCTTTGTTTCCCTTACTGTCTGTGTTGTGTATGAATCATATCCCCCTGCACCAAGAAAAAAGGGCAGAAGAATGCCCTGCATCAAAGCTGAAAACTACATTATCACCTGATCGAGGAGAAATAAAATCTTCACGGAGATGCTTTCTCATTCATCCCCATCAGTGTAGTGTTTGACAAATCAACTAAAGACATGGACTTATGCTAGATGGATGTCTGTCTGTTCATCATCATGATAGTCTTATCCATCTATTTTTAGTTGGCTATTCTAAATATCCATAAAGATTTATAGTCATTTCATGTATAATTCGGGAGAATGGATTAATTTGGCTTGGCTGTTTTTCTTGGGTTGTCATACTTGTTTTAAAATTTCGGAGATAAATTTGTCTCTCTTGAACCATTCGCACCTTGTTAGCATGGAAACTGAAGTCCTATGTGAACACACATCTGCGTTCAAGAGTATTAATTGATCCATCAACTAGAACTTCTTGTGTGGTCATCGGCTGCTTAAACTTTGAGCTAGAGCTCCTGGACATGTTGGATTGATTTACACTCTTCCAACTTAATTTGTTTCACCTTGGTCGATAATACAACTTTCCATTGCTAGATGTCTTCTCATTTTTTTATGAGAGCTCTCTGAAGAAGGATCAACCGGCTGTTTCATTTCTGCAATTGAGTACTTAATTTGCTGAATCTGTACCAGACCCATTACTATTCATAATACCGCCAAGCCAAGCTGAGATGACTCAAAATTATGCAAAGATGGGCCTCCAGCCACAAGCCTTGTCCATAGCCACACACATTTGGCAGCGACCACAAGTGCTTGAGACACATTTGGTGAATGTGCTAGGAGAATATTGTATGATTGTATCTTCGCATTCGTAACTGATGAAGAACATTAGAGAAGTCATGATCACCAGACATAAGCAAGTAGTTAGCAGGGGAAGGATTGTTGACAGCCCAGAACAACATGTCTACCAGAATTTTTGACCTGTGGGTGGTTCCAGTGTTTTCGTAGATTAAGTTTTCAAGAGAAACAGTGTAAATACTAAGCATCTCTTGATAACTAGATAATTTATATAAGAATTACCATATTTGTCGTATCCATATTTATCTTTTTTTCATGTTTAATGCATTAAAACTATCAAGGGTCGCTACTTTGTCAAGGGTGAGAAACAAATTGTGAGTTTTTATGATCTCTATTGATCCTGGATAGCCCCTATTAATCTCTATTACCAAATTACCAAATCGGAATAACTAAAGAAGATAGATGCTTGACCAATATTATCTTAAAAGCCATTTAAGTACACTTCACTCCCTTATTCATCTTTTGGAGTAGTGTAGCGAAATTTTCAGATGAAAAGCGCCACTTTTCTTTCCATCTCCTTCTCATAGATTTCTTATTTATCCGGATGCTAAGTAGCTGGCAAGTAATACAGGATAACAGGACAACTTCTTCTGCGCCCTCTGTTTTATTATCAAATGATGGCTTATTTATAGCTCGTCCGCCCTTAGCTTTCATCACTTTGATGATGGGAAGTCGCAGTTCCCAAGCCTGCAGAAACATATTCACAAGAGTTAAAAGCTAGCTATAGTGATTTTCATTGAACTAAGCAAATGCTAACAGTCGGTCTACTTAATTATGGTATACATACATAAATACAAACACATACACACGCACACACACACACAATATATATATATATATATTGTTGTTAAATATTAAATATTTATTTTTCTATCATTATGTGGACTAACATCAGTTAACTAGGGGTTGTTCTAAATATTGGAAACTTAGGCATATAACTTCAAGTTGTAGTAATTATATAAACTCTTAACTATAGTGATAGGATGCTGCAAACTAGGGGTTACTACGATTTGGTTTCATTCGCTATGAAGAGAATTATTTTCAAATTAAATAAATCGAGTTAGACCAAATCAAATCAAATTGATTCGTTTGATGCATAATTGATAAATATCAATACTATGTCTGCATTTGTTAAAGATAACTAATATACCGCTATTTCTTTATTCTATGAACTCATATAAGTTTCCCTAATGTAAGGAGTAGGAGATGGCGGAGTTTTTTTTTTTTTTTGCTTCAGCTCAGTGGCTAAGTCAATGGCCTTGTAGAAAGCCACCATCAAAAGGTCTCAGATTCAATATCCAGGGTCCCTCCCACCAACCCATGGCCCAAATCTAGAGGAATCTTTAGAAATAAACATTTCAATTAAAATCTTTAGAAAACTTTTCTTTAATGAAAATTAAATCCACAATCTCCTTATGCACGTCGGAGAGCCCCACCAGTTAAGCTACTCCACATGTGTGAGATGGTAGAGTTGATATCTTTAGAACTAAGGCTACATACATTAATTTGGCAAAATCAGCCTTGACATTAGATTATGTGGTTTGCTTTGGTTTTTGAAAATTCAAAATTAAATTAAATCGAGAATTTTAACATGATTTGATTTGAACTCAAAATAATAATTTTAAATTTTCAATCTAGCCCAAATTGAACCAAATCTATCGACTTGGTTTGATTTTCATATGGAACTTGAACAATGTTTACCCCTAGTTATAGTTGGCGGTGTAGTTGAAAGATCGCCCGTGAAACATAGGGCTCTGCCCCCTTAGAGACAATATTTTCAATTCAGATAGTTAGTGTGGAGATGAGCAATGTCACAAACTAAACTTAATCTATGGATCAATTTGCTCTCTTTATATATATATGTATGTATGCATGTATGTATGTATTGAAGTTATGAGAAGAGAAGGCTCACTTGGACGCTCAAAAATGATTTGACCAGCGCCGTTGAAGTCGCAACTGCGAGCGGCGTGGCGACGTTGCTGATAGTAGCTGTTCATAGCGTAGGAGGCATGGGCCTCCACCGTGTTGGGTTCGTAGCAGGTCGCACCGGGCTGTATCGGTTTGCAATCAGCTCCTCCCTGCCCGCATGCCCAGTCCAGCGCTGCCTGCATCCTCTGTTGTCCCACCGCCGGATTCGCCACACACCACGAGCTACGCCCAACCTCGCACAATTGTCCTAATTATTATAGGACCACACCGTGTAAGATATCAGTAGCTAGATCTCTACAAAGCAAATAATACGGATGTGAGCGAAGGTTTGATAGTTTTAAGAAATTAATAGTTTGTATCATGATTGGGATATAAGGTTTGAATTTAAATCTATCATACCACTATATAACTTTTCAAGTCATCAAAAAGTAAAAAAATTTATGTCCACTTTATTCAGAAAACTTTGTCTTTATTGTGGAATAATTACTGCCCACTTTATTTTATCCTTTAATAATTTTATACATGTACGATTGCTGAATTCATTCTCAGATTTGTTTATCTGCGTGAACGATAGACCATTTTTTCTGAGACGAATGAACTTGTGACTTAACATATATATATCAGTTTTCTATTAACATTCTTAGTACAAACTTACGGAATAAGTACGTACTTAATTCAATAGTTCAAGAATTATTAAGATGATGACAATCTTGATACTGATAAGACGGTTTTTTTTCGTCTACGAGTGAGATGTCGCTTGCGTTAGTTATTTATATTAATATTTTCATTACAAATTTTATGTAATTAAGCTTCTAAAAATACTTTATTTATAAGATTATTCGTAAAATTATTACTTATATCTTACATACTAGTCTAGATCCCCTAATAGGAGATGATCGAACTCTATCAATGAAACAATTATAAGAGAAACTTTTCCCTTAAGCTTCCTCGAGTATCCGGACTGTTTACACACTTGCTCTCTTCTTCCTCTCCTCCTCCAGCTACGACCCCTCTTTCTCACTTTCTATCTTAGCGAACGTGTTGTATGGTCAAACGGACTCCTTTCTATAAACATATTTCTGTTCGAAAACTGGTCAAGGGTGGACAGTAAACATCCTTTGCACCTTGAACGGGGAGGTTAATCAAATGGACATGATTTGACACAAATCCAGTCATAAAAAATTATTAAGGATATTGTAAAATAAAATGATATTTCAATTAATAAACTCTTGGTAAAGTATGTTCCCAAAAGTCCCAATATCAATAAATAATTACTCAACTTTCACCAATAAAAAAGACAAAAACTATCTTCCAGGGACCTTTTAAACCCAATTATACTATTACCAACAACATATCCTCTGTCAAAACGAGCATAATATATAGGTAACCTCCTACGTTAAACACCGCTAAGTTAAACCTGATTAAGTATGCTGAGAACAGGAGACTTACTTGGACGCTGGTAAACGATTTGGCCGACGCCACTGAAGTCGCAGGTGCCAGCACCGCGGCCGCGCTTCTGATAGTAACTGTTCATGGCGTAGGAGGCGTGGGCCTCCACCGTGTTTGGCTCGTAGCACGCTGACCCGGGCTGTATGGGCCCGCAGTCTGCCCCGCCCTGTCCACACGCCCAGTCCAGCGCTGCCTGCATCCTCTGCTGTCCCACTGCCGGGTTCGCCACACACCACGAGCTGCGCCCCGCCGCAGAGAACGACGGCATGTCGTATACCGGGGTGCCGTCCGAGTAGAAGAGCCCGAAGCTCTTCTCCGACTCCCCCCCTCCCTTCAGGTCCTCGTTGAACAGGGAGAAGATATAGACGTCCATGTCGGAGTTGGGGAAAAGCGGCGTCCCCGTCTGCCCGGATAGCATTCTCTCCACCAGGTTTCTATTGTACGTCTGCGCGTTCCCAAGGGAGCAACCCTTCTCGGCGAGGGAGGTGTTCAGGATGCCCCCTGCCGTGGTGACCTGGTTCCGTCTTGGCCTCCGGCTGCTACAATTAGGGCACCCCGTCTCCTTAACTGCAATTTTTCTCTTCACGCCGCTCTGCAAGGACGCCCCGACGGTCGTCGACGTGGGTGTGTCTGAGACGCCAAACCCGAGGTCCGCCATGGCGGTGTAAGTGGCGTCGATCTGGGCGTCCAGGAGCCTCTTGTAAATGCGGCCGTTGGCGGCGTCTCGCACGCCGGGGTAATTAGGTTGGCGAGGAAGTAGTCGAGGTCGATGTTGGGAACGTCTCTGTAGGTGATGAAGGGGTAGAGGTTCACCATGAAGTAGGAGCCTGTGCGTTGGAGGAAGTCAAGTAACTGCCGGGCGAGGTTCTTGAGGTCGTCGCGGAATCTCCCCTGCGACGGCGGGAAGGACACGCTGACGGCGCTGAAGGCGACGGGGGTGGAGATCTTGATCCTGTCGGCGTAGCCGAGGTTGTTGACGGCGTTGTAGACGTTCTGCATGGCGGGGAGGAGGTACTGCGCCAGGTCGAGGCGCTTGTCCAACACCTCGTTCCCCACAGCGATGGCCTCGATCTGGGTGGCGGGGAAGAAATTCCCGACATGCTCCCGGACCCAAGTGCCGGCGTAGTTAGGGTCCCTTGCGGCGTCGGCGAGCTTTTCGTTGCGGAGGGAGATCGTGAGCTTGATGCCGCTGTCCCTGAAGGCCTGGATGACGCCCACGTCGTCATCGTAGATGGCGGCGGCGCCGATGCCGTTGGTCTTGAGGAGCTCCACCACCCTTTGTGGGGGATAATGTTGCTGGCGTCCCGGCCGTAGTCCACCCCGAGAAGACCACCCGCCGCTGCAACAAACAATATGCGTGGCGAATTAATGAGACAACACAGTAATTAAGGAATTCATTAGCCATGCGGAAGAACAGAGCAATGCAGAAGGAGAACGGATCAGCGGCACAAGGATTAGGTCTTACTAACCGGTCGAGATGGAGGTGACAAAGAGGAGGAGGAGGAAAGAGAAGGAGCGATAGTAGCTGGAAAGAGCCATGCTATACTATCTCCCTCTGTAGCTTCTGGTAATCCTACAGTTGCAGAGCTCTGTCTGTGTTGATGAGTGGGTTGGGGGAAGTGGCTTCGGGTGCTCTTACTCTTATAGGTGACGATGGGAGCAAGGATTCTATAAAGGCGGCGGGAAGCAGACGAATGGGGCCGCCGGCAATTGGCATTGTCGATCCGCATGACCAGAAGTCGTCGCCCCAAAGTAAGAGGCATGCAAGAGAAACTTCAAGGCCAACTAATTGCAGCAGGCTTGGCGACCCGTATGAACCCAAGAAAATGTGTACTCTTTTATTTTCTTAGCTCCACTTGGATTGAAAAGGAAAGCTTGTCTTGCGCACCAAATGCATTGGTCTGATCCCTTTAAATTTTGATGATAATAAAATTTAAGTGTATTGATCTAATCAATTTTCAACATGGCTGTGCAGTCAATAAATCAATTTAAAATTTCTATCTACATATACGTAAAGTTAATTTAGATGGAGGATTAAATAGTCCTTGTTTGAATTTTAAGTTGCTGATTGGAATCATTAATTAAAGTATTTATTTTACTCTTATATCGATGAATCTAAGATCTAAAATTATGATTACATATAGTGAAAGTTATAAAGCATCATAAAACTGTTAGATTCACATTATAATATTAATCTTGCAAAGATGTCGACCCCCATTTTTTTACACCTGTGATATAAGAAAAATTGAGATGGTGTTTTGACATCAAAGTAGATTTTTAGAGAAAATCGACCTTTAGATTTAGGAAAAGATGTCCAGTCAAGATTGAAAAGGCTCCATGGTCACCATAACATATAAAAGCATCATTTTAAAGGTTGAAAGCAAGAAGATAGCTGTGAAATTAAGTTTCTATGCGTCTTGCTGAAGAAGAGTTCGTGAATCTTTGTTATACCCTGCATTAATGATCAAAAGTCTCTCTTTGAGTTGGATCTAAAAATCATCATCTAAAGCATTGTCTCTTACGGATTGCTACTTCTTTCTCAATTCAACATGTTATTCTTGTCATTTATATGAGATATTGAGTATGGGGGTGGCGCTCTTAGTTAAGAGTGCTCTTGCATTTGTCTGTGTGGAGTGTGTGTGTGATCTCTTAAGATCAATTAGATAAGCCGCTCAAGGATTCTTAGAATAAATCTCTTTAAAAGTGCATTGTACATGTGTTCTCGTGTGAGTGGCTCTTTTTCCTCTATTTTTATTCTTTATGTTTGTAATTTTGGATTTATTGAAATATTTTTAAAAATTATTAACACCTAATTCACCCCAACTCTTAGTTGTAATTCCATAGCTAGCTGTAGACCTGTACCGTCGCCCTCTCTTAATTAGCTCCATTGTTACCATTGAAATAGTGGCACACTAGACAAATTTTTATTAAGCAATGAAACCTTTATTTCATGTGGAAAAGTTCTCACACCAGAGATGTGCATCTATTTTCTTATATAATAAAGGGTTTAAAGATGCTAATTAACCATTAATTTGATGGTCCGGACGTGTTAAAAAGGAAATTTAGAGATCAGCAGGAAGCAAGGAGTCCTTGGGTGATTAATTTGTCTGCCTTACCCTCGATTGATGACAGTTTTGCTTACTGTTAGTTATAATCCTGACCTTTATAGTAGAGGTTGTACATTGCCACATATTTATAGCCTTTGTAAAATCACACTATGTGGGGCGCACTGCTAAGTTGAGCGTGACGACAGGTAAGTGATAACTCTCATGTACCATCCTAAAAGTAGTCAAACTCACTCCGCACTTAAGAAAAGTTTACTATATTGACTTCAATATATCAATATTAGTTTTAAATATATTTTAAAAAATCATAAATCTATCTCGTGCAGATGATTAAAAATTTTAGAACTTAATTTTTATTTTAATATTAAATTTTCTATTTTAACATCTAATTCAGTTCACTACACACAAAAAATTTGGACATAAAAAAAAATAAAAAGTTAGATTTTAAAATAAAAAATTAAACTCCAAAATAAAAAAAAAATGATACAATACAAAGTTGATTGTACCGCATAAATCGACTGTGTTGTAATATCCGTGATGCGGTATGGTATGGTCTGTATTATAATGATTGGTCGATCGAAAATCTCAAATCAATCGATCAATTTTTATGTCTTTACGAATATTAAATTGACCGTGAGATCTAGACGTCTTCTTAATAGAAATTGGTTGATTGATAAAGAGAAATCGATCAATTAATTTTAAACTTTGATCTATTAGACGTTTAAAAGTACTCACTAATTGATTAATAAGAAAAAATTGATCAACTAATTTTATCGTAATATATCAACTACGTCAAAACTCACGAACATTAAACACGATTGTACTACTAAGATACGTAATAATACAACAAACCTTAGATATAATGTGCCGCAACTAGAAAGATCAATGAAGCTAGTGGTACCAAAATTAACCACCAAAAATGAAAAGTCGACGGTCGTCCTGACTAAGTCGTCGTGGTCTAGCAGCCGGCTCAGTGGATGCCCCACATCCGCATGCCATCCGTCTCTGGAAGGACACTTAAGTTTGTGCAATAAAGTTCTTTTCATCAGCGATTGCAGCACCCACTTCCAAGGACTAGTCCTTGAGAAAAGTCCAAGTCTATCCGAATCAACTCTAAATAATTTAATCATAAAAATTAAAAGAAAATTATCAAAAATAAATTTGAAATTTTGATCAGACTAATAAATTTGTTCTTTAGATGATGTACAACATGAAGCCCATGTTAGCTTCAATATGATGGGAATTAATTAGTTTGGTGTACCAACGCAAAGCAGTGAATTTAAAAGAAATGAATTAGCTTGGGTTAATATCTCTGCTCTAAAGTGGAGAGTGCGGCTACTCCACTGCTCACCTTGAACGTACCGGATTCAGCGACGTAAGCAGGCACATTTGATCGGTCCCTGGCATAGTGGAATGGCAAAAGTGTGCACGATTATTTTAGCAAGATATGACTGAGGGCTTTTAGAATAGGCGTTCTTGGACCAAGGTTACCGTCTGAATCGGTCATATTATATTTTTGTGATAATATAATACCGTACCACTAAAATATAGTGAGAAAGAAATATGTTTGATATTTTTTTTATTTGTGATCAGATTAATATCTAAAATAGTTTAAAAAAATAAAATATAAAAATATCACATAAAAATTTGAGAAATATAAAAAATTCAATTTAACTATCCATGCCAACCCAACATGATCATCATCAAATATCACATAAGAACATACCAAATTCATCTCTTACACATACACAAACATATTGAGGATCCAATCATTATTGAGCACTTATTTGTACACATTTAAGTAAAACATTACTTATTGTTTTGAGTATGAAAAATCTTATTTTCATCTTATTTAATTAACAAATTCATCTGATTGTGTGTGATTAAAATTACTTGTAATATATATTCACTTCTATGTTAAAAATATTTTACCATTATGTAAAGTATCTGAGAAGTGTGAAATTTTCTAAGTATAGGTTCGTCTCTCACTAGACTAGTCAAAGTTGACAATCGATTAATGTATAGGCCCTTAACAATTGAAGTCTTATTCCGATTACTAAAAACTTATGCACACGTCGAAGTGTCAGTTGAAGTCAACAATCAATTATTGCATATAAGTGTTTCGATTACTGAAGGCTCAAGACAAATCGAAGTTATAGTCGTATGGATTACTACAGAGATTCTTCAAATTAGTGAACAAAAAATAAGTTGTGTTCTGATTACTGACCAAATATTCTCTTCTCATATTGATTGGTGTTATATCTTTCCGATTAGTGAACAATAGATAAGTTGTGTTCTAATTACTGTTCAAATGTTCACTTCTCATATCGATTGGTGTTATATCATTCTGATTAGTGAGCAATAAAAAAGTTGTGTTCTGATTACTGACCAAATGTTCACTTCTCATATCGATTAGTATTATATTCCTCCGATTAGTGAACAAAAAGTTTAGTTATCTTTTGATTACTAAACAAGTATTCACTTTTCATTCCGATTGCGTTAAAGTGTTCCGATTACTGTTACATTCCCACTTCGACTCTTGTCCAGTCGAAGTGCTTTATCACTCTAATTCCTTTTTAAGTGTTTAAGAGTTGAAGTATTACTTCGACTTCTCTTAAAGTGTTTAAGAGCTGAAATTCAAATTTTCATTTCCCATTTTTTTCTCTACAAACTTAAAGATATTATATTTTAAAGAGAACATAATTTGACTTGTCAATTCAAAATCTCGGTTGTTAATATCTTTCAAACTGACAAAGCTTTTAACTTTTTGAGTAAGTCTTTTGTAGCTAATTTTTACATGCCAAACGTAAGTCATATCTACTTTTAGACATGCAACAGATCTTATATCAATAAAGATTTTTTTTTTTTGGGACAGAATGTAGTCATTATTATCTTATCTTTTATTCCTTTTGTCCAGTATATTATCTGCTATCTTTCTAACCTCAAAAGAAAGAAAATGTTTTGCATGTTCACGATGTTTATAGGTTTCCAACGCAACTGGCTACAGAAGCATGCATGTTATCCCAAAACAACAACCAAAATGATCGTTCGAAAGAAGACTTGAAGACGTTACACTCAAGAGATTTCTTCCCAGTCTAAACATTCATATTTTCAAACGGTTAGATTCAAACGGATCGTCGAAAATTGAAGACTTTATATAAGGTAGTCGAAGCATTTGAAGAAGAACATACAAAAATGAAAAGGTTTACAATGCTTACAATTCTTACAGTGAAGAAACAAGTAGATATGTTCAAGCCTTCAAGTAGTCTTCAGTTATGTAGAAAATCCTTAGATTATTCATCCAGTCCACTTAGAGCTAGAAAGAGAAGTATGTATCCAATCCTTATTTTTGTAGCTTTCTTTCTATTTGTGCTTGCTCATCCTCTGAGCAACACCTATTGTGTAAACATTAGTACTTGTAACCAACAGGAGGTTTGTTCACTATACATTCTTCTTTTGTAAAAAAGAGGGCCTACTAGAAGTAGGAGATTTGTATGCCTCTGTTTTAGAAGGGAGGGACTACTGGAAGTAGGAGATTTGTATGCCCCTCAGTGAAGGGAAGATTTGCTTAGGAGTAAGTGGTGTATGCCCCTCTTTGAAGGGAAGACCAAAGTTGCTTGATGGTTAGTGAAAAATCTTAAGAGTTGCTTGAGGGCTAGACGTAGAACTTCTATTTGGAAGGAGGTTTGAACCAGGATAAATCTTTTGTCTCTTATATGTGTTTGCTTTCGCTTATTTCTATTTCACACACTACATTAACTAGTAACAAATGCTTCAAGTGATTTTCAAATCTATTTGTCTTAGTAGAAATTGGAAAAGATAGTCCTATTCACCCCCCTCTAGAACATCTCATCTCCATTTTGATCCAACAATCATCATTTCTTACAAACCAAATGCAATCTCATATTGTCATCTTCACCATTCTTCAACTTCTATGTCTATAAGAACAATTTACTGTGTCATTTCTAGTTCTGAAAATCATTCAAAGAAGTTCACATGTCACATAATAATAGTTAAGGATGATTCCATGTAGTGTTCTCATTCATTTGTATGACATCAATTCATATAAAGTAAATGAAATGGTCAAGTTACCCAATGTGACATCTTTCTTTGAATGGTTTTACCTTCTTCTCCAACTCTTCTTCTGTCCATCTACATGAAAAATTTAAAATTAAGATCATGTCTCGACAAAATGTACTTTTATCGAAGCATGACAGAAAAATCGAAGCAAGAGGCATGCACTTGACTGTTAGGAAATAGTGTGTCAGTTGGAGTGAAATGAAGCGTTAGCCAAAGTGGGACTTCGACTGATGAAGAAGCTTGCTTGATAGTCAAAGTGGGCAATTGAAGTAGAACTTCGACTGATAAAGAAGCTTGCTTATCAGTCGAAGTGGAACTTTGACTGATGAAGAAACTTGCTTGTCAGTCGAGGTGGGCAGTCAAAGTGGAACTTCGACTGATGATGAAGCTTGCTTGCCAGTCGAAGTGGGTAGTTGAACTTCGTTGTCAGTCAAAGTGGGCAGTCGAAGTGGACTTCGACTAATGAAGAAGCTGTTTGTCAGTCGAAGTGGGCGATTGAAGTGGAACTTCAACTGATGAAGCTTGTTGGCCAGTTAAAGTGGGCATTCGAGGTGGAACTTTGACTGATGAAGAAACTTGCATGTCAGTCGAAGTGTGCAGTTGAAGTGGAACTCTTGATGTAGAAGTTTGCTTGTCAATCGAAGTGGGCAGTT